>WAAE01020047.1:77306-209507 GCA_013400495.1 Nicator chloris
AGGCGGCTGGCGGGCCAGGGGCCACGGGCACCCTCCGGGGCCGCCGCCGCCGCCGCTCCTCAGGGCTCCCGCCCCGCACGCCGCCGACCGGGCAGAGCTCCGGCTCGGCCGCCGCCGCTCGGTGCTCGAAGATGCCCGCGCTGCCGCGTCCCCGCTCGTCTCCGCGCAGCGAGCCGGCGGCTTCGCTTCATATTTCCCCTTCCAGCAGGAGGAGGAGGAGTGGTCGGGAGGTGGGGACTCCTCCCGGGGCGGGGAGGGGGCGGCTCCGCCGCTGGGCTGGCGGCAGCGCCGGACGGCGCTCCCACGGCGGGGGAAGGGGCGCTGCGCCCTGCCGGGCGGATCCGCGGGGGCGGGAGGGGGACGGAGCGGACACCGCGCTGTGTGGGCACCGGGCATCTCGGGGCTTTGCCGTCGGGCGGCGGCTGGGATGTGCACGTGGAGGGCTGGAGATGGCGTGGGAGAGCGTGCGCGGCTGGTCCGTCCTCTCGCGGCTGCGAGCAGGGAGGTGCCGGCTGCGCTGCGGCTGCCGGGGCCGGAATCTCTCTTCCCTGGGAGTGCGAAGCGGGACCTTGCCGTCGCGACTGTAAGCTGAAGAGAAAGTTGGTGTGCGTCCTGTCTTCGAAAAGAAACCTCTGTGTGGTTACTGCTTTCCCTGTAAATCCGGCATTTTATAAGCTAAAAATGCGTGTCAAGGATGCCTTTGGTGCTGTGCTCTCCTGCACTCATTCCCCCATGTCTGTTCTTGATTAGTTTTGCTTTTTTCTCTAGTCTTAGGCCCTGGTCATGCAAACACACATGGACTTAGTGTACCTGTGAGTAACTCGTGCCTGAGTTGAATCACGGGACTTTTCATTTGTGACGTCCTCTGGATAGGGACATCATATTTTCCAGTTTTTGTTTGGTCTTGTGGACTCAGCTGTAGGGCCTCCTGGCAAAGAATGTGTAACAAATTGGAGGAAATGTTGAGAAAATCAACAAAACTATGCTTTGAACAGCTTAACTGAGCTAAAGTGTTTACACGCTGCATGCTTAAAAAGAAATACAAACAATGTTGATTCCTTCCAAGTCCCTTGAGAGAAAAGAATAAACTTAATCTTCCTCACTTATATAGGGAGCAAACTGAGACAGAAGCACGTAAGTGGTGAGTCAGAGTCAGTGCTCTGGTGCCTTGGATTCCCAGGGTTATGCTTGCATCTTCACACAAATGTCTTTCCAGCTGGAAAGGATGGTTTCCAGAGCACTTGGTGGTGGTCTGTACAAGCCCGTTCTGATCAGATATCCTCTCAAGGACCTGGACGAACATTGACAGAGAAAAGCAACATCCTCCAAGAAACAGGCATCTATGAACATCATCAAGTAACACTGGGTAAGGCTGTAAAAATGCCTTCACCCCATGTTGGTTGCTCATCGTCTTCTCCTGTAGCTGCCACAGAGGTGTTCTTCAGGCAAGCGTGTGAAGGGAGGTGATTCGTGCTGTAGATGCAGTGCATTTGGAAAAAGTGTTGTGTATCCAGATCAAAATTCTGATTTTGCCACTTGTAGCAATCCTACAATAGCAGAGACACCCAAGTGGTTTTTCTTTATCTGAAGGTTCAGTAAGTGAGTCAGATACAGTGAGCAAGGAAAACAACAATATCCACTCAAAATGCAGTACAAGCATCTGCATTTCTGAATCTTGAGGACCTGTGATGTACTTCAGATCTGTGTGTGCCGATCTGTTCAGATCTTCTCCTAAGAGAAGTCCCTGTTGGGCTTATCAGTAACATACACTGGGTGTGCAAATGGGTGTTAGAAGGAGAAGGAAAAGGTGATGTGTGTGAGAAAGCGGATTGCCCTTGTTGTTTGTTGACTGCTACAGGTTATTACTGTGGGGTCCTGCCTGGTAAAAGAAGCCAACCTGAAGAGGCTCATGTGTTTGGCACGCACATGGATAGTATGGCATGTAGGAAGTCTCCTAATGTAACGTCCCCTATTTACCTGAATATAAAAGGCAGGCCAGTGTCACTGTGGGCAGTAATGAAGGATTAGGAGTTCTGAATATAATCGTATAAAAGCAGCAACCTTGAAAAGGAGAGGCTTCTTGTAGGCACAAGCTGTTTTACCATCCCCAGATCGAGCAACACAATAATTTGCAAAAAGATGAGGCTGAGAATCGCCTGCAAAAAATTATTTCTTACAAAAGGCAGTTATCCCAGAAGGTCATGGTTTCTCCCCTGGGAAGTGACAGCCCCCCATGGCAACATCACAAACATCTTTTCATAAGAGGAAAGAGCAATGCCTTTACTGCTCCACTGGACAACTTTGTAAATTAGGCTCTGCTTGTGATTTACTATCAGTGCAGCTTCAGATGTGGTAATGAAATAAAGTGAAATCAATACCCAGGGGGTTGAGATATGCGAGAACTTGCAAAAAACAGTACAAACTATACTTTGTTTTTTCTTGGTTTTTTTTTTCTTAATTTTTTTTTTACAGAAAGGCTATGTGTTTTGTCAGCCTGAAGCATGTTATTTTTCTTTAAATATACCCAGTCCTACTTGTTTCATTGCTGCGTCCCTCTTCAAAATGTGCTGTAATGGGAAGCAGTGACAAATAACAGCTTTCTGCACTTTGATCTAGGCAGCATGTCACATCAGTACTCATTAAAAATGGCATTAACCAATCCAACCACGACTTTCTGAACTGGAGTTCCTGGGGTGTATAGCTAATTTAGGTATAATGTAATATCATCCACAAAGGCATCTCTCGTGCATAATCTCAAAAATACCACAGAGGTCAAAGCATTTCAAAAAGGAAGCAGTCAGCAGAATTTTGCACAGAAAGGAGCTGTTTTGAAACAAAAAATCAAATCCCAAACCTGATGGGAAGTGTACTTTTTGGCTGAGGCCCTCCGCAAAAAGTATTAAAATAGGGGGAAAACGAACTTGTTGGACTTGTTGTGTGACACTTCAAAGATCTAGGCATATCAGCATAGCACTTGCCTAGGTAAAGTGCCGACTGGTTGGCTGGCTGCCAATGCCAATCTGGTGGTGAAAGATATTTAAAAGAGGGAGAGGATGGGAAAGAATGGAGGCAGTGAGTGTGTGGGACACTTTAGGCTATGGAGAATAGGATGGAGCAGCACAGCTAGGATTTGCTAATGGCTATATTATGTTTTTAAAAAGAAGGGACGTAAAGATTTATTGGAAAGGAGTGGAGTGACTAATTCGCAAAGAATCGAGCGTCTGTCAGATTTCTGTGAATTGCCCATGGCAAATTAATCAAAATAAGTAGAGAGAAGTTTTTCTACACATCCAGCTTGAGTTGGAATCCACAAGATGAGCCTGGAGCCTGTTTGATACAGAGAAATATTCACTATGTGGCTTCTTAGTTTAGCTTCAGATGCTTGAGGAAGAATTTAATCTGTTTGATGATGTAAAAAAAAAGGTAATTGGTTTGTTTCTTCTTTCAATCTGAACTGGAAAGGCCATAGTTTATGGGGTATAGCAGAAATGGAGTTTATTCATTACTTCCTCTATCGGTTTTAAATCTTTAGAATAAGGTGTTTAAGCTGCTGATTTTTTTTCTTATTCTTTGTTAACAGAGTAATTGAAAGAACCTCTGGCAATATTTCCTGAATGTTTGGCTCCCAAATTGTGCAGAGTAATTGACCTTTCCCTGCCAGAGATTTGATCTTCAGTGCGGCTGCTGAAGCCAGTGGAATTTTGTGATTGTTTCAGAGAGATGCTGAATCTGGGTTTAGTTTTGTCAAACATATTACCTGTGGTAAGGCTGTCCTGGAAACTAAAGCTCTGCGGTGGAGCAGATTACCACAGAGGTCTATCCTTTATTGCTCCTCTTCTTTGTTTAGGTAGATAACTAGTCTGATGTGTGTTTTAGAAATGAATTTATTTTACTCATCTCAGACACAACGCACATATTGAAGTCCTGTAACCTGGAAACAAGCACAGGAAGTATAGACCAAGCATAGTAAAATGAAGTTATTTTGGCCATTGTCGATAGGCTCTTTTCTCCCTCTTTTTTTCAGATACATAAAGAGATGTGCATGCACATAAAAACACAGAGCCCACCTGCTAGAATAGACTTGATGATTTCACAAACATGAGATTGGTTATCCGAATAAGGTTTGTTTAGTTTTTCTAGAATGGTTTAAGAAGTAGGTGGAAATAAAGAGCTTGGGCCATCCCAGAAAAAAAAAAAAAAAAAAAAAAAAAAAAAAAAAAAGAAAAAAAAAAATCAAAGAAAGATGTAAAGAGCTCAAACATAGCCAGTAGCTTTTCATAAAATAAGCTCTCTCCTTCTTGTTTCCCCACTCGCTTCTGGCATTTAAAATGTGGTTTTGATTTGATTATTCAAAGAGGAATTCTCTATGTAGAATTACTTTACTACAACCGTGAATTTCACGGTGCTGTTGCTGCAACCAGAGCTTGAGGGCCAGGTCCAGCTCCCAGTGAACTTGGCTGGGGTCTTGCCATTGACCAGAGCAAGGGATGGATCAGGCCATGAGTGAGGCTGTTGGAAACACCAGTTGGAGCAGCCAGTCCCTGTATGTTGGTGACATTCATCTGGAAGCACAGCACACCAAAAGGTATTACTTCACCCAGCATATAGGCAGCCATCCTAACCCTCTGCAGCACTGCCATCCATTCATGGCACTCAAATTCCATGAAAATGGGTGTGGTAAAAATGTCTTCATAAATGTTGTTTAAACCTCCTGTTGTTTGCACAGTGGCTTAGTGATATTGTGACTTAAGAAAAAGAAAACCACCTCAAACAGCTAAACTAGCAGATTGAAAACCTGTTGCAATCTGGACAAAAAATGCCCTTCTTATATCTTCTTGCTCTGAAGAGCTGTGCAGCGGGTCAGAGAAATAATGATTTTGATTGCTGAAGACAAAGGAAAACTTCTGGAAAAATTTAAATGCATGTAAAGTGATGTTCATTACTGCTTATATTTTGTCAGACTGAAATTGAACTTTGATTTTGATTAATTTCTTAGAGAAAATGGAAGTTCTGGCAATTATTTATAAACACTATAGAGGAGATTTCATTCCCAAACTGAAAAATGGAGTAATGTGATCCGACAAACTTGTGTTTAAAAAGTCTCAAGTAGCATCTAATGCACCTGGGAGTTATTTTCTTAGATTTATTCTTCTTGTAGCCCTTTTGGGGCCAATGCTTCTCCAGGTTAATAACATCCTTTGGGAAATGGGATTTTCATCCCTTACAGAGCACTGCCCGTGGTCTTCATTTCACTTGGCAAAGTTTTGCAGCAGGGGATGGACAAAGAGTAGGAAACTGAACCTGTTCCAGGCAGCCCTGTTAAAAATAGAGTTGTTCCCTAGCGAGGGGAGGAGGAAGCCCTCCTGCCCTTCTGACCACATCTAAGCCAGGTGGCCACCTGGACTAGGTGGAACTTGAGCGTTGCCTTGAGGGAGCAGGTGGGAAATTTTCTTACATGGTTTTGTTCAGTGTTTGTGTTTGGTGATGGGTCTCTTACAATGTGCCTTAGATGGCCACACAAATGGCCAAACAGAAACTGAAAGTATGACCCTGTTTTACAGTGCCCCTGGGTTTTTGTAGCAGCCCTTTGGTTGGCTTGTATCCAGTCTCATTCTTGTGCTAAGGTTGGTTATTTCTCAGTGTGATGTTACAGCAGCCACTTTCAATCTTGATCTTGCATCACAGGTCTGACAGTCCTGGTGTTCTGCAGATATCTCAAATATACCCACGCTGCAGGCAATTTTTCTTTGTTCATTACAAAGCTGACTTTTGTTCAAAGCATTCACTGAATTTTAGACTCAGGCTCTCAAAACCATTCATATGTTCAAGCACAAGTGCATTTTATCAAAGCTCCTTCCCAAAGGGGGCTAACCAACACTTTCAGCAGTGACATATTGAAGATGTCAGCACGGCCACCAAGGGCACAGTTGACTCCAAAGAAACGTAGAAGCATTTGTTTTCCCAAGTAGTTTGCAAGTAAGGAGGAGGAGAAAAAGTAAGCAACAAGAAGTCTTGGAGAGTTATGTTTTCTAGTCTTGGCAGCTGATGTGGAAGAGGCCTGGGGCAAGCCTCTGCTCTGGTTTGATGTGCAAAGCCAGTGCAAGCCACCTGGTTTCACACGGCCTCAGTTTCCCTAACAGTGGGGAAAAATAACTAATCTGTGTATAATGTCATGAACTAAAAGGAATGTTTGTACAGTAAGAACTATTACTTAGGGTGGGAGCTCACACACAGATAGAAGGGCATGAATATGGCTTTTAATAAGCAATATCACAGAATAGCTGAGGTTGGAAAGGACCTCTACTGTTTGCCTGGTTCAGCTTCTTTGCTCAAACAGGGACACTCAGAGCCAGTTGCCCAAGATCGTGTCCAGATGGCTTTTCAATATCTCCAAGGTGGGAGACTCCATAACCTATAGAGGACAGACTGTATATACATTCTCTCAGGGTATTCCCAGTTAACTGCAGTAAGTTTTGAATTCCTTCCATCATTTCCATCTATTTACCAATGTAAAATGTGTGTTATATACATATATTTGAATGGCTGATGTATGTACATGTACAATATGTGTATATGTATCAAATATAGGTATTTTCTATATGCATAAAGTCTTTGGAACATCTGGATAGTGCATTATCCATACATATGTGCTTCAAGTCCATATGCAGCCAGCCAGCTTGCTGACTGCCTGAATTAAACTGCAGCCTTCCCAGACAATTCTGTCTGCAGCTGTAAGGTGTTCTATAGGTTACCTAAAAGCTGCCAGATTCTGTAGAAAAACTCTATCTGCTAAGAAAATGTTACCAGCATCTTCTTGGAGAGAAGCTCCAAGTTTCTCAGAGCAGTGGCTAAATTATAGTTTTAGGTAATAAAAGGAGAAGAAAAGAAGGAGAGGGAAGGCACCAACCAGATGAATTCTGGCTGATTTCTTTCCTCTCTTGTGTCTGTGCTTGGTACAAGAAGTAGGAAGATAACAGCCGGGGTTTTGTAAGACAGGTCTGTTTTCTGTGGCTGATGCTATTTACAGTCTAGAAAATAGCCAGCCAATAACTGCTCAGAGTAGCAGAGGGCTGCTCTGTCCCCTTTTGTGTCTTTGCCTCTCACAGGCCACTGTGCCAAGCAGTTGCATGGTCTCTGTGTCCAGAGAATCACAGAATCACAGAACCAATTAGGTTGGAAAAGACCTCTGAGATCATCGAGTCCAACTGAATGCCCATCACTGCCTTGTCAATTAGACCATGGCACTGAATGCCACATCCGGTTGTTCCTTGAATACTTCCAGGGACTTTGACACCACCATCCCCCATTCCAATGCTTAACAATCTTCCCCATGAGGAGGGTCTTCCTGATGGCTGACCTGAAGCTTCCCTGGTGCAGGATGAGGCTGTGTATGTCCTCTCACCCTGTTGCTGGTTGCCTGGGAGAAGAGGCTGATCCCCCCCCAGGCTACATCCTCCCCTCAGATAATTGTAGAGAGACATGTGGTCTTCCCTGAGCCTTGTCTTCTCCCAGCTCAAGAACCCCAGCTCTCTCAGCTGCTTCTTGTGGGACTTGCCGTCCAGACCCATCACCATCTTCTCTGGATGTGCACCAGCACCTCAGTGTCTTTCTTGTATTGAAGGGCCTGGAACCAGACACAGGACTCATCCGTGTCGAGTGCAGGGGGACAACCACTGCCCTGGTCATACCTCCTCCCTCCTCTCCTGGCTTTTATGTTTGGACAAAGTTGCAATTATCTTGTGGCAAACAGCACACAGAGGTGTTTTTTCTTCCTGCAATGGGAGGAATAACAGCAGGACAGAAGCCCTTTATCTCTATCCCATCCACTGTTTGTGGTCCTGGGAGCTCCAGCACCCCTTTCCCAGCCCTCCTTTCAGCCCCTTCCTTTTGCACTGCTTCCTGGCCTTGCACCAGCAGGACTCATGGACCTGTGGAGAGTTATAACACACCTGGCAAAAGGGACATACTCACACCTGCATTGCCTCGTGTAGTATGGGGCTGCACATGTGGAATGCTCCAGGAGGGAAACAGAGAGCAAAGATGTGGACCATGGAGTAGGTAGCCAAGGTGTCCTGACCCTTGCTTTGCTGTTTCTCTGTTGGACATGTGTGCACAAATAAACACCCCATGAGCAGGTGACCTGTGGAACTGTTTTTCCTGTGGGAATCATTGCAGCTACTCCAATTATAACCACACGTGTGTGCGACTTACTCCTGGCAGATAATTCAGTGATTGTAAAGCTCTCAAATTACTAAAAATATCCCCTTCAGCCTGCTCTTTAACTATTGAACTGTTTCCCATCATATTACAGGAAGAAGAAGCACCTTTGCTGGTAATTGTCTGATATGAAGGCATCTACACACAGAATTCTCTGCTCATCATGCAAGTGTGGTAAACTCCCTGAGATATTTTTAAAGGAGACTTTTACAGAGGTTGCCTCCATTGTGAATCAAGGGGCAGACAGCTGCTGCTGCTGCTTTCACTTTGGTCTCTCCCAGATCTGGAGGAAGCTGATGTGGTCAGAGCGAGCAGCCGGTCAGTGAGTCTGCATTGATGCATGTCCTGGGAGTAGAATTTTCTTCTGAGCATTGTTGTGTATGAAATGGGAGCAAGCTGCCTGTGATGAATGCAACTGTTTGGAAGGAAGAAGAAGGGGTGAAGTTCATATGCATATATGCCTTGTGGATTTTCATTCTTCCATAGGAGGCACAGAGAGACGCAAGCAGTGAATGGGAGCTGACGTTTCACTTAAAAAGTGTAAAACAAAATGTCTTACTCTAGGTACTGCCTAGTTTTATAATTGTATGTTATGAACATAGACAGTAACATGACTACTGGTTTCTGGCAATGCCACAGGGTCCACATTCCTATAGGCTAACACCTCCAAGGAATATGGTAGGAGGGGAAGAGGAGTACAGATGGTTGGATGTAAAGGGCCCTCTGCAATGTGCTCCACTACTCTCAGGCTCTCTCTCACTTGAACATTAAGACTGGGAAATCAAGAACTTGAAAGAAATTAATTTGGTTGCTTACATGCTTTCTTTCATGGTCAGCCATTACCAAACTGTTGTTACTCATTTTGTTACTGTCTAACATGAGTCTGTAGCTATTTATGAACTTCCCAAGCCTTATTTGACATGCTTGGTTTTGGGCATCTTAACAGTATAGAAGCTTGCTCTGAAGAGCTGTGCATTTCTTATTCACTGGCAAAACACCCTAGATATAGGCACTGTGAAGGGTTCCTAGTGTGGCAAGCACTTGTACTACCCAAGGTGTATCCTTTAAGGCCTTTTAATAAATACCTACTTTACTCTCTTAGCTCTGTCTAGTCTCTCTTCCAGGTCAGCCATCCCAAGGCATCAGTTCAGCTCATATCCCGGGAACAAAGTGATGCATGGCAGTGCTTAAATAAAGGATGGTAGTTAGCCTGCATTTTGCCAACACAGATGACCCACTGTGCTCCCTTCTGACCTTACCCACTCTATGATTCCGTGATTCTTTGATGATGACAATATTTATCCTTTTACTTGTGTTTTTTTTTTTTTTTTTCAGTTTCCCAGCAAAACTCTATCACCAAGTACCAGGTTGTTCCAGGTTTTGTCCAAGTTTATACAGTTCAGATGTTTTCTACTGCAGTCAGTGGGGGTTTTGCCTCTGATTTCAACAGAAGTGGGGTAGGGTGTAGGGCTAGTGGCAAACCCTTTATAGTTCAGTCTGAAAGCAAGTGCAAACAACTAGAAGAAATCTCTTAATAATTTGCATGTTGAAACTTACATTGCATAAATGTGCCATTAATATCATTAATATCTTCCTGGAGATAAGATGCAATGAACTTCTTTGAAGATGAATTGCTCAACTCATCCTTGGCATGACTTCAGTGGAATCTCACCCACTTCTGACAGTGATTGATTTCGTCTAGAGCACTTTCCTCTGGGAGTCCAAGATGTCTATCTTTTCAAATCCACACAACCTAACATCAGAGAACTCAGAAGCAGGACTCTCAAGTTCCAGTACTAGCTCAGCCATGAACTGGCATTATGCTGGTTATCTCATTTAATTTCTATGGGCCTTGCCTTAATCGTAAATCTCATAGGCATACTTGTTTCTTGCAAAACTTATCAGAATCTCACTTTGAAAGGTGTACTCATGAAAAATTTAAATATCCACAAATTAGTTGCTTCTAAAATAATTTGCTAGCAGAGAAGGAGATTCATTCCCACAAAAAGGAAAGAAGGAGATGTTCCCTGAGGCTGTTGTATAAATTTTTGGTCGTGTCTAATATGGTAGAATAGCAAAGAAATATTCTTGGTGTGTTTGTTTGCAGCAGAAAGGAGGCCCCATTCTCAGCTTTCTCTGTTGTTGTATTGGTGCTTATCTGTGTATATGGAAGCTAAAACCATTACTTCTGTAGCAGGAAAAGTGGCAACAGTCCAGGCTTGAGCATGAGTTGTGATGGGCTGCATTTAAAATTTGTCACATTTGACATGGGGCGATACATTCTCTATGCAAAGGTTAGTTTTAGGAAACAATGCCAACATTGTAATCCTTCATGTTAAGTGAACAACTGGGTTTCTTTAACCCACTTTTATGCCTCCTTGGTGCTGGCTCAGATCTGTTTTGGGTCTGAAGTGGCCTTCATTTTTAAAGTCTGAAGTTTTAATATTTTGGAGGCTTTGCATCTTGCCTCCAAGAAGGTATGAATGAGAGTGGGAATGGGCACATTTCCATAGTCTAAGTGTCAAGGAAATTTGCCTGTATCGCAGCAGTGCAACATGGGCTTTAAGGGTGGAGTTCTTTGCTTTTGTACTTCCTCTCTTCTCATACCTTGAATTAATGTTGTACGTACTCAGGCTCCTTTTACTCTTTGTGATGGTAACACCAAGGAACCTGTGGTCTAACCTGACCTCTTGCTTAACAGAAGGGCTTTATTTAATAGCAAAGTTACTTGCTGCTGAAGTTGAAAGGACCATTACTTGCTTAAACAGTCTCAGACACTTGGACACAGGAAAGACAATTCAAAACACCCACAGGCAAAAAAATATTTTATTATAACGATAGAGGGAGTGGCACCTCAGAGATATGGTGGCATTTAATGCTTAGAGAGATCTGTTAACAAGAGAAGTTTTATAAGCTGTTTGTAAAGAAATATTTATCTGCTGGTGAAGGACACTTAATAAATCACTGCAGCTGAAGAAATGCTAGGTAGAATGGGATAGAGTTTTTCATACCAACTACACTGTATTCTCCTGTTACTCTTTCTCTGCTGCATGTGAATGTTAGTGTTAAATTACTTAAGGTGTGTCTTAAGGTCTACTCAGATATATGTATATACATACAAACACACACACATATATACACATATATGTGTCTATGCCAAATCCTTTTATGTCTGAACTGTAGATTGTGTCTCAAGATTAAACAGCTTGTTTTTGTAAAAGTAAAATAAAACATCTGTTTGGAAAGGCCCTGGCATTGTAAGAAATTTTTAGCAGGCTGGATCTGCATTCAATGAACATTAACCCACATAAGTTTTTATAATTATTTCAATTCAAATAATCTTATCACATACATCCAGAAACTGAAGTTAAAGGATCTGTTGAACTTAAGCAAAGGCTTCTCCTGAATTGCAGTTGTTAAGTTTGTGTAGCTTTCTCTATGGTAGTCTGTTGTTTCCGCTAGCTTCTAATTTTCTGAGCTGCTTTAGTCAGCTCCCTACTTTAAGGTGGAATATGTTTTTCAGTGATTTAAGCAAGAAATTATTAGTTTTTCATCATGTCTGTGAAATGCAAGAGAAAAATTTTGCCTTACCTACCATAAAATCCTGCCTGTGAACCTACTGAAGAGGCCTGGGGATAAAACAGGGCACCTGGGGATCATGGCCTTCTTATACAACCAAGCATCTTCAAGAAATATTTATCAAGCATACAGAAAAATGTGACTCCATCTGAGGAATTAAAATTAGTGAGCATTTAAAATCTACATTATTTATCTCAGGTCTTACAATCAGGTCGTGGTACCCAGCTTTCTGGGATGCTCAGCATTGTTTTGTCTACAAGACATCGTTGCTTCTCAGGCTGAAATGATTCCAGATTCTGTTCAGTTCTGTTTCCTGGTGAGCAGAGGATATATTTACCCATCTGGGACAATCCCTCTATGATCTACCAGGGAAAAATACATTGTAATTGCTGTGCTTTCTTACTGCTGTGGATACACATTGGCTGCCTGATGTAGTGCTCAGCAGCAGTGGAACAGCACAGCGGGTGGAGGCCTGCTTCTCCTCTGGAAATCAGATCACTTCATGTTGCACCATAATTTCTCAGTCCTTTCTGTATTCCCCTCAGATAAGATAGCTCAGATTTGAATGCTTGCTCTGGGAGCGGGGCAAGGACAAAGAAAACTGTTGTCTTTTCATCAACATACCTCTGTCTGTGTCAGAGCAAAGAAACGCGGGCTCTGAAAAGGAAAGTTTTTTTACTTCATCTGCTTGAGCAGAAATGAATGTAGAAAAACAGCAAATTGCAGTCGTGAAAAATGTCACAGTTTTCCAGCTATAATTGTCCCTCAGTAAAACAAGCTGGGAAGTATGAGTGATCCAGTTGTGTGGGCATTTCAGCGTGGAGCAGGCTGGGTGTCAATGCTATGTGCATTTCCCTTTTGCAAACAGGCTCAGTGGGGTGGAGGGGCTCTTGCAGCCATCCCCACTTTGTATGACTCCTTTTGCATGGCTTGTTGCACCCTACCTCAGGGCTTTGGAAAGATCATCATTTATAAGCCCCTCCTTAGTGATCTCATGTGATTCTAAGAGTAAGGCTGTTCAGTCTTCTGCACAAGGCTGTGGGTGCAATTATGTTGGACCGGGTCTTGGACTTTGTAGATGTGCAGATATAGAGGAAACAAACACAAATAGAAGCTTTTAGAAGAGCAGAGGTCTAAATGCATACCATATTGAACTACACATGCAGGTAGGGGTCCTTTAACATCATTATGCACCCAAATAATTCCACTAGGCTTCCAATGCTTGCCCTGCTATCCCTACTCTCGTGTTCCCTCAACCACACAGACTAAACAATCAATGCACAGAATTGCTGCTTTTCAGTTTTAGGCCCCCTTCTTTCCCATATGCTTTGTGTTTTGGTTAGGTGACTGGCTAAGACTTTAGAGGCTGCTTATTAGTATCCATGCAGATGTAATTTGTCTTTTATTCCAGTCATGCTTTTATTTGAAATTTTAAAAGATAGTGGTACCATACTAAAAAGAAACAAAGAAAAACAATTTAACATGTGATGTCTTTGAGAAAAGACAAATTATTCTATGAAATGGTGGACCACTGTGCAAAATAAATCAGGCTATTAAATAATAAGAACTAAAAAATAGAGTCAATGAATAATATCAGTGTCAAACAAATAGTAATCTACAGACTAGTCATCACAGACAAAGTTTAGGCTCCATTCTTGCATGTTCTTATGTTCCTGAATAATCAAATATTTATGGGAATTGTCTGTATCTGTGTCTGGAGGATGTGGTTCTGTGTGAACAATTCTGCTACTTGGAATACAATGATGTATCCATTTCACTGTTAGAGCTGTAGGTAAGTGGCACCAAAGCACTGAATTAAATTCAATCAGATTAAAATGTTCTCGTAATAACCTTAAGGCGTAGGGAAGCCTTATCATGTACATTCAGGAAAAGATGAGGCACACCATAAATTTTCATGCATGTACTCTGTAGGCCAGGCATGTAAATTAACTTTGAGTGGGGTCTGTTGCCTGTCTTTGTTAAGTGTATTGGATCCAACAGTGGGGCACACGTGCTTTTAATGCGGAATGAAGCAAGATCCCATGTCCACATAGTTTGTTTCTGATGAAACCTCATCTTAGACGTTTGTAAACATTGCTATTTCTCTCCTGGAAGCTCCTAGCACTGTGCATAATTTCATCAGTTTCTCTCATAACCATTTCTGACACAGCACGTACTTGGGCACGCAGCACATGCACATGTAGCGTTTAGCGAGGCCAGCAGCAGCCGTGCTCTCACCAAGGGATGGATTGGCTTTTGCTAATAGGGGTTTGGGGCTGCGGAGTGGCCAGCATACGTGGAAGGGGCAGAGCTGTGCCTCTTGGTGGGATACAGGCTGTCCCCTCAGGGCACCCTCCTGGAGCTGCCTGTTCCTCCCCTTTGGCTGCCGGCACCTCCGGGACCAGGACTACCCTGCCCTCATGGTGGGAGCTGGGAAGTTCAGTCCAGCCTTCCTGGAGATGGGGTCTGTAATTTAACAAACAGGTCCTGAGAGAAGCGAGCTGGATTTTCTGGTTTTGGATGCTTGTTTCCATCTGGGAGAGCAGCTGCTTCTTCTGGCCAGCACAAGCTGCTCTCTGGTGATCCTGACCAGGGAACTGATCTGCCCAAAAAATAAGCACTCCTCAGCCCAGGCAATTTTAGCATGAGGAGGTCATGCTCTCACCAGTGTAGTGGTGGGAAGGAGTGGCCAAGGATTACATGTTGTCCCAAGGGACATACTCCTTGGGGAGAAAGAAGACGGATGCTGAGCACTGTGAGTCCTGGAGTGCAGGGAAATGGACTTGCAGTGCATCATGTCAGTTATGTTTTAAACAATTTTTGTTTGACACCTTTGTTGTCTCATCAGTTTTTCAAAGTTGAGTGTAGAAAGGTAAAAATATTGGTTGTATTTTTTATGACTTTTTCTTTTCAGTGCAGAGAAAACATAAATAAAGATAGCAAAGAGAAGATCAGGACTTTTCTTGTGCTTTTGAAGTAGCAAATGTCAAAGCTTTTAAAAAGCAATAAAAAAAGGAATCAGTTGGGATTGTTTAAAAAACACAATCGCCAAAACTCTATGTTTACAAAAATCACATTTTTTTAATAGAAGAAAACCTATTTAATTGAAAAAAAAAAGCCTGCCATCATGTTGACTGAATTATACAATGTCTTGTTGGCAGTTGCAGAAATGAAACACATAAAATTTAGTTCTTCATGTCAAGCAGGCCACGTTGTCCAACACTTTTTCCAAGCAGAGCTAATTTTTAGTGCAGGATGTCTCACTAGCATGAAAGGCCTATTTTGAGAGCCTCCTGAAAAGCTGACATTTGGAATGAGTCCAGGATAAGTGTTACTGACCCTTTTAAGGCTGAGTACTTATTAAACAAGCCCAGAGGATTTTTAGCTTGACCCTGTCAAATTTAGCAACAAGGATTTTTGTTGGACGTTCTGTTGTTGCTGCATTGGTGTTTCTGCTTTCAGTGTGTATAAATAAATTTAAAAGTATCTTTTTTGAACAAATGGTGGAATATTTGCCTGTAAGTAAACAAGACAAAATGTTCACAAGCCCTGAATTTTTAATCACAGTTGGACAAGCTTGAAAATACCATACTTCATCTTGACAATCAAGTATATTTACTTCTTTCCTCCAAAATATCTCAAGCTTTCTCTGAAATAATTTTTTTAATGTCTTTTCTTTACCTTGGAGGACAAGATAATCCAATGTAGCTATTGAAATATCATAAAGGCATTTATAATGTATATCAGTAAAGCAGGATTGTTTTATGGTTGTTTGTTTGTTTCAGTTTTCTGTGTTGTATACTTGGGGTTTTGCTTGGGGTTTTTGTTGTTTGTTTGTTTTGTGTTTTTTGTTTGTTTTTTTTTTGTCTTGTTTTGTTTTTAAAGTTGAAATATTTTGCTTTGGCTTTAAATTTACAGGTCAGGTTCAGACCAACCTATCCCTTGTTCATTCTTCTCTGACAAGTGATGCTGATTAAGTGCCCAAAGCATGAGGCATCAGGTACTCTGTGGATTCATTTATCCATTTTCTTTACACCTTCTGTACTTTGCAATGTTAATGCCAAGGTCTGCAAAGTTTGTCATGCAACTTGTGCAGTTCTCCTTGACATTAATACAGTCGCATTTTCTTATGAGTTTCTGGGATGTTCCTCAGATGACTCCAGAGAAGATTTACTTCCAGAAAGGTCCTCTTCTGTGGCAAAGAGGAAGGACTGAAATGTTCCAAGCAGGGTGCTGAAAGCAAATTGTTCTCATGAGAAGAGGGTAGGGAGGTAACTTGGGTATGGGATGATTTAGATGCTAACAAAAATCTGTCCCTAGAAGTGGTTTTCAGCATCAGAGATAGGAAATAGGAGTGTAGGAATGGCAGTGCTAGTCAGACCAGACACCCACCTAACCCAGGGTCCTCTCTCTGGTGTTGGTGAGCCATGGATGGCTAGGTGAAGTAAGAGCAGGGCTCAGGGAGCAGTACTTGCCTGCTGTGCTCTCCTGCCGGCCACCAATGTGGGGCTCAACCTCCCCTGAGCTGGAAGTAGCATCTGTGAAATGCAGCAGTCCCCTGCAAAGCTTTGTTCTGTGAATTTGTCTGGCTGTTTTCTGAAACTGCTGGTATCCACAGCATCCTGAGGCCAAGTGCTGCGGAGTTTAATGACACGTTGTGTGAAGAGCCTCTGCCTTTCCTTTGTTTTCCACCTAGTGCCTCGTCTCCTCAGGCTGTGTCCCGGTTCCTGCCCTGAGGGCACAGTGCTGCCATTGTGCCCACTTTGCTTCCCCGTGACACACGGTGTGATTTATGGACCCCTGTCCCAGCCCCACGCCGTCATTTCATTTCCAGTTTATTCTGTTTAGTGATTCCTGGTGGGGAAGCTGATCCACACCTTTGATCATCCTTGTGACCTTTTCCTGAACCTTCCCCGGTTCAAATATATCCTTTTTGGCATCAGAGGAACAAAACTGCACAGGGGATTCAAGGTGCAGTCACATGAGAAATAAGGCAGTGGCATAAAAACAACTTTTCAGTCTTTTCTTTAAAAACCTCACTGTTTTATTTCCCTTACTGATGGCTTCTTGCCACAAAACCTGTATTTATGTCATAATATCCACATAAAGGATTGTACTCTAGAGAGATAATTGTCTTAGAGATCATAATTTTATATGAGTCTGGAGAGCTAGACTAGACCAGCCTGGCTGAACCATATAAAAAATAATAAAAAAGGTTTCTTTCAAGATGGATAGGATGATTTTTTAAAAATCCAGAATGAAAATAAACTCTTCTAGGGCAATTCACCAAAATTTTCCTTTCACATTCTTTTTTTTCCAAATGTTTTACTTGAGAGTTTTCTTTATTTGTCTTTCTTTACTTTGTAAAGAAATATTATAGTGATTTAGAGATGATTCAGGAAGATTCAGGCCAGGAACCTTATATTCAAGCATTGAAAAAGGCTTTCAACTACTGAAATAAAATTAATCTAGAAGATCACAATGAGTGTTTGCAGTGGAGATTGTGCTGGGCAAATCCTTTTGCTTCTTTGACTATGTCAATGAAGTAGTCAGTGGATAAATTAAAATGAGTTAATAAAATTTATTTAGACTTTGAAAGACCTTTGACAGCGGCTATTAAAAAATTAAGTAGTCACTGTTGTTCTTATTGCTGAAAAAGCAGGAAGGAATCAATTTCTATCAGTGATCAGTTTTCATTATTACAAAATCCTAAGAGCAGGGTCTGACACGTTTCTGTCTTATGGCCAATGTTTCGTGTATACAATAATAACTTGGAAAGGATGGTGAGCCCAGAGGCAATAAGTCAGCAGATGGCCTCCCAACAATTTAGACTAGTCAAGATGAAAGATGTAGATAGGAGGACAAAAACTGGGAAAAATTTGGTGAAGCCTGAGAAATCTAGATAAATGAACTACTGATAGCAAATGAAGTTCAGTATGGCTAAATGCAGTTTATAAATGCAGTATTAGTTATAAAAACAATGGAAAAATACAGTGCAAATGTATGGAAGTGCTCTGTACACTGTAGACAGTCCTATGTTACAGCAACTCAAGGAAACATTGAAAAATACCTGCTCAGCACGTAGCTACTAAGCTGCTACAAGTAGCATATGCAGCAGGGAAAATCCTACCCAAAGAAGAAATAGAAACTATTCATGTAGTCAAATCTCTCCTTTTAAATTTAAGAAGTCCCTGAACCACATGGGTTTGGAAGACAAAACATTCATAAAGAACATAATTTTGAAGATGTTGCTTCCCTTTGCATAATTATAGTCTTGGTAACTGGGCAGAAAAATGTTCTGACTGTTGAAACCCCTGAGTTTGATTAAATTAGGTTAATTATCATTATAAGTTGTTTGAAGATTATAAAGATAACTATCTTTTGGTGTACCAATGCTACCTGTAAGTCTGAGAAAGTTCTCACAACACAGGCTTAATTTACTTAAGACTTGTGGAGTTGCTTCTCTTTTATGACTGACCTGTGCAGTAATATAATCCTGGCTGATTGTCAAGTTAGAGGATAAAGCCCATTTAAAATTTGTTTTTCCTTAATATGCAACATGGTGCATTTCTGCCTTGTGCAAGCATTTGAGCTAGTAAAACCCAATATCATAAATATCCAGAAAAAGCAAACTGGGAAGCATTTGTTTAGAAAGTTGATCAAATACTTGCACACTTTTTTCCCTTCTCCCCCGTATTCACTTTCCTGTACAGGCACAGAAGTAGTTTTCTTTATGTAGGCAAAACTTTTTATGTAGGCAATTCAACTCATTTTGCAGACAACAAGAAACACATAAACTTCAATTACATTGGTGTGAGCTGAGCTGCACTAGCCTGTGGTGTGAGATAGCACTGCGTACCAATTAGAAGCCACCTCCCCTAGTTTTGATACTGTGCCAATATTGTATCAAGGAGGAACTAAATGGCAAAAGTGGAATTTAACCAGCAGACTTGAATCAACATTTTCATTGCAATGAAGAATGTCCTAGATCCTTCTGTGGCTGCAAGTGGCCAGGTGCTTCAGCCAGACCCTCTGAGTGATTCACTGGTCGGGGGGGATTGCAGCACTCAGATCAGAAGTGTGTGAGAAGTCCTGTGGTATCTTGCAGACTCCTTCCAGCTTTTTCTAAAGTCAGAGGAGGAATGTAAGGCATCAGAGAGCAGTCACTGTGGATCGTACACGGGGCACTCAGTGAATTTCCTCCTCTCTCCTTTCTGTTTCTTTCTTCTGCCCAGGTGGATTTGCTGCAGCTTGAATCAAATGGATTCCGTTTGTCAGTCTTCAGGGCTGGTGCAGTATCTTGCCTTGCATCTTGATTGACTTTTCACTCTGTGCTTTTTGCTCTGCAGCTGCTCACAACTCTTTACTGTAAGTTGTCACAGACTTTGACTCATGCTTGCAAAGTGAATCAGTGGCAACATCTGTTCCCCCAGAGGGATGGGTGCACCGGCCTCCAACCAGCCACAGCGGCAGTGCCTATGGAAGCTGGTATTTCCTGGCTTGCATTCTGGCAGGCACGTTCATTAAGGGGGGAAAAAAACTCAATCCACGCTTCTGTGCTTTTGTGCATAGGTGTGAAGATCTCCCCCGTGTTCAGAAAAACGGGGGCAGGGAGAGGGAGTCATGTGGCATTACTCCTAACAGGCATCTGAAATTTTCACTTGAATCCAAGATTCCCTACATGGTTACTGCAGTCAGAGATGGCATTTTTAATGTGTGGCAGATGTACCAACACACTGTAAGAAAATACTTGTTGTTAAAAGAAAAACATTTTGTAGGATACATTTTCCCCTCTGTTGCTTTAGTGGACCTGCATGCATGTACCTTAAGCTGGCCTGTGTGGATCTTCCATGGAGAACTGAATGTGGATCCTTGTGGGATTCTACCAAACTACAGTGACATCTGCAGTCTGACAAATGAAATAGTGGGATTCTGGGCAGTTCAGAAAAGGAGATACCAGGAAGAGGAGAGCATGTATGAGGCTGATTAGGCATCAGTTTCAGACCTAAATCATGAACTGGGTCTGTAGTTTTTCTGTGATTAGATGGATATTCTCCTCTAAAGACCACCTCTGAGAAAGTTCATGTGATTGAAAAGTCTCAGACTTCAATGGTAAAATGGGAGAAAGCCAGCAATGAACAGACACAGAGTCAGGAGCTGAGGCATTGTTTCATAAGGAAGGATTAAAATAAAGGGAGGTTTACCAGGACGGCTTAGTTTCCCCTTCCCTCTATTAGTAACACAAGGAATACTGCAAATTGTGGGTGAGGTGATTGTTCAAGAGTCATGGCAAGGAGTGGTTTCACATCCTCTTTGTGGCTGCCCTCCTTCTTGGAGGTCTGGGTGGTCAGTAGAAATGTGCCTTTGATCCTGAGAGATCACAGGCTGGGCACCCAGGCTGGCCAGGGTGAGGCATCTCGGCCTTCTTGTATTTTGAGGCTTTAAACTTCTTATTTCTATAGTTTAAAGGACAGGAGCACATAATGGCAAGACAGTTGTTCTCCCATACAATTTGGGTGTAAATGCCTCCAGTCCTGGTGTGAGGAAATAGAGAGCAGGCAGCCTGAGATTTCTGCGGTTTGCTGGCAGCATCCCTGCTGAGGGAATCACAAGGGGGTTATCCCTTTACCAGCCTCTTAGAACACTGGGTTACAAACAAGAGGCCATGGTACTTAAGAGGTGGCTTGATGGGAAGTTGATTGCAGGACCAGGGCTGGCAGTCAGAAGTGGGGTCATGAGCCTGGAAGTGCACTGGGAAGTGAGGTCAGGAGAGAGAAAAGTTGAGAAACTGCCCAAAGATCTGTGTTGAAGTGCACTGCTGCCCTTGTCCTCTCTCGCATGTTGGCATCTCTGTGTCCACAATGCTCCTAGGGAGGGTTAACAAACCTCTTCCTCATGCATGAGAATATTCACTTGGATCCCATTTCTTTGGTATGGTTCAAAACACTTGCCAGCAGGCTAACAACAATCTCCTGTGTCAGTGTGAGGAAAAACCTGGGAACTCTCTGATCAAGGACTATTTCTCATTTTCATGAAAGCAACAGGAAAGGGTTGAGCCACACGGGAGACTTTTAGAGTCAAAGAACAGAACTTGCCTCAGCAAAGCTATGCTGCATATACACACAACATCTAGCAGAGCTTAGAAATCACAGTCTTGTAGCACCAGACCAGATTCTCTCTGAGAATAGTCTTGCATAAGAAATGAGACTTAATAGCTATTTGTAATTTTAAAAAGGCTCTTTGTTTATATGTGCTGTTCTCATGAACCGTGTTTTTTCTCAGTCTGAATAAAGAGGAAGTAAAATAACTTTCATATATTCCGTTGTTTTCCTATGTATTAAGAGAGAAACGAAAGTTAAGCATGTAAAAAGGTTAGTGACATGCCTAGTTAATATTAAAGCATTAGAAAGGGAGATGGCAACTTGTTTTATGCAAGCAATAGAATAATTTTATGTGCTATCCTGCCCAATATTTGTGGCCCTGTAATTTATGTTTTATTAGGAACATTTTCCTGAATGTGCAATAGGATCCTTACGTGTACATATTAACAATGTCCTCTTACAAGGAGGCCTTACAGGGGCTTTTGTGTTCTTTAGGAGAAGTAAGCAAGATGCAGGATTTCCTTAGAACTGCACTGAACTGTAAACAAAGTTTCTCTCCATATCTCTGAAAGTTTAAATGTCACCTCTTAAGCAAGAAACAAGAGAAGTGTCTCAAGGTTTGCTCATTTTGAATAATTATTTTAATTGAAACGTTGGATTGTGTTCTAATTCCTACACTAAAATGTCTTGCAGGCATAGAGAAGAGGAATTATTTGTGGAATGCAGCATCAGCCAAGTCTCAACACACACACTGGAAAGAATTGGCATAGGCTCACCTGGTTTTTTGTGTAGAGGAGTCTTGAAGTGTAGGAGTTTGGACTGTTTTTTCTTTTTAATTCTTTTCATTAATGCTACAAACAACAGATGCAAATTTCCCATTGCCTGTTTGCTTTTCACATTTCTCAAAGTCAGAATAACGGTAGCTGTCAGTGGGACTTATCTTGTTGCAAACAGTATCAGACAATTCCCGTCCCTTCCCTTCCCTTCCCTTCCCTTCCCTTCCCTTCCCTTCCCTTCCCTTCCCTTCCCTTCCCTTCCCTTCCCATGCTGAGTACACCTTTTCCAGTTGCAGCAATTTCTTTTGTAGTCTGGAGTTCTCACAGAGACTGGGGAAATGAGACCTAACAGTTGGAGTTGATTTAATGTATCACTAAGGCTATGTGAAGAATTGATTTTGTTTCCCTCTGGGGATGAGGTAAAAAAACCCAAACCAAACAACTACAAACAAACAAACAAACAGAACAAACAGAACAAACTGTTGCACAACAAACAAACAAAAACCCAGGATTTTGGTTTGGATTAAAATAAATCTAGACTTTTAAACATTTTTTTTCTCCCCAAAGAAGAATGAAAACTCCTCAAATTACATTTTATGTCAAATGAAACCTTCTGTTCAACCTCAAAGGAAGCATTTATTTTCCCAAGCATTTGCAAGAAAAGCAAGGGAAATTAAGAGATAGAGTCACAAAACTGGAAAATGAAATGGAGAGTTGGACAGTTTTAGCTTAGTGCCAGAGAACTGTTCTGTCACTTTTTAACGTTGTATAAATATTTATTAGAAAACAGAAATGAGCCCAGAGGACTGTTCCAACTTGCAGGCTACCTACGCCTCCTCCTGTGTCTATTTCCCTTGAAGATTTAAAAAAAAAATTAAACAAAAAGTAGACCAGAAGGCAACATCTTCACTCCCATCCATTCCTGAAGCACAGCAGCGGTAAAGACAAAGAGTGAATTCACACACACCTTCTTTGCATTGCATAACATTTAACCACTCCTGACATGTACAGCTCACTTTTCCTGTGCTACCAAGCCCCAGGAGCACAAAGCAGTGAATTTTAACTCAGATCCCTGTAGCAAACACCCAAACCATCAGGTTTTAGTGGTGCTCCCTCAGTCATTTCTACTGAAGTGACTCACTCAGTAGAAAGGAGCTCAGAGAGCTCCCTCACTCTTCTACCCTGTTTTTTATGTTTTTAGGAACTAAGGCAGCTAGAGGAAGTGCATGTGGCGCCTTACTCCAAGGGGTTGGATGCTCAGCTGGAAGGTGAGAAACCTACAGTTGAGAGGTTTTTTTAAAGTAATTGATTGCTGGTGAAGCAAGACAGCAGGCAGATTGAGGTAGATACCCTGCCCTGAACACAAGGTGAACTTCTGGGTTCATGGGTGAACTTCTGGGACGTGAGGGCCATTGGTTACATCTCTTCTGGAGAGGAAGGGAACCACTGTTTTCTCACACCCAGCTGTGTTTTCCCGCTGGTATAATAGCAGTTAAAAGTATACCACGACTAATACTCTCCCAAGTCTGCCTTTTTAAACTTTTCTTCAAGCCAAGGTGATTTGGTGAATTTGACCAGCCTACCCTTTGCTACACGTCTTACATATATCACATATCCCACCAAATAAAATATGTCCTTGAACATGTGTGAATTTATAGTGCAAGTGTAGAATAAACAGTGGGCTGAATTAAGCCTTTAAGGTGAAATTCACCTTTCCTTTCAGGAAGCTCTAGAAATCAAGACTATACATTGCATTTCCCTCAACACAAATAGAGTTATAGCAGAGTAGTCTATGGGCAGCAAAGAAATTTGAATTGTAGATTTTATAGGGTAGATACCAAATCTTCTAGGTATAGTTTCATGCTTGGACTAAGCCCTTGGCTGAATCTTTGCTGAAGTTGCCTGCAGCATTTTGGTGTCTGTAGAGAGAATATCAAAGAATAAGAGGAGACAGTCACTTCAAAATACTTTACATGTGAGGATGAGCTGAGAGAGGCCAGGTTTAGCCTTGAATAGGTTTTCCAGAATTGTACATTTCTGTGGTACCATGTTCATGAACGTGGAACCTGATACAGACAAGGGAAAAGGCTGAGACCAAGCCAATTGCTCTGCATGGAATCAAGTTACTCATCCCTTAGATTGTGGAAGCTTGCAGGCTATTTTCAATTCTGTTTTAATTTTCCAATTCACTGCATTTTTGTAGAAAATAGCACCTGTAAATGTGACTTTGTTTATGCAGATGAAGAACTTTTGTTGACAACCTCAACTTATGTTCACAAAGTCTATTTAAGTTGAGCAAGCTGCATTAATAGTAGTCAAGTATTAGTGTTCATAGCTTGAGGGTAAGGAAAGGGAGACAGTGAAAATGAGATTTTTTTTCCTTCCCAATTCTTTATTAGAGCTAGAAAATGAAAAGTAAGTTTGAAATGTGAGAAAGTTTCATTTTGTCTATAAAATGTCAGGAAAAACAGACCAAAATGAAAAGGGAGAAGCAAATTTTGACCCAAGTGTTCCATACAAGGTCTCCACTGAATTTTCACTTGGGCAGCTGAATTGAAGACACTGAAATAAACTCTTTCTGTATTGGTGACACCTAAGTGACCAATGCTTGTTTGTGTTTGTATTTGTCCTGTTTTGCCAGGACTCAACATCAGGACTTTCTTGTGGCATTAAAATACAAAACTTCAGTTTATTTCAGAACAAATAAAGAAGAAAACGATCTTCTCTGCATTTTACCACTGTGGCTGAGTAAGTAGATACACATAATTTCCTTTATGTTTTACATGGTATATATGTGTACAAAAGATGAACATTTATGCTAAAAGTCACATAAAAAGTAATTTGTAATTCTACTATAAAACCAAAAATAATTTAGGATTGATCAAAAACTTTCATTTGGTGGAAAGTCAAATATTCAGTTTCCTTTGTAAGGTTTTAAACTCTTTTTTAAACCCCTTCAAAGTAAATATGCCATTTTAAAACCAAAAGGGGAAAGAATACAGAAAATATAAAATGAAACACTTTGCCCTGTCATTCATGTGTCTAAGATCTCACTGTCAAAACTGTTAATTAAATTTCATCTCTCCTTCCGCTGGCCCCTTGCAAACATTGTTTTTCAGCACGTGAAATGCTCACCAAGGATAAATAACCTAATCTAGCCTAGAGACCTCATGCTGCACGCCTTTCTCTAGTTTGCATGTCTTATTTGCCATTATTTGCATGCTCAGATAACTACCCTGATGTTCACTTACCCGTCGAGCTGTGCACAGAAATGTACAAGGCACACTCTTCAGAAGTTTGAACAGAAAGATCTGTGATGACAAGATGCTATGACTGCTGCAGAATTTGAGCAGCTGCTGTAATAATTTTCCAGAAGTGCAGTGAGCAGCGTTAAC
Source organism: Nicator chloris (assembly GCA_013400495.1). Lineage (NCBI taxonomy): Eukaryota > Metazoa > Chordata > Aves > Passeriformes > Pycnonotidae > Nicator > Nicator chloris. The sequence goes on from WAAE01020047.1 coordinate 102,375, forward strand.
TGAAGCTCCAGTAAGGCCATGCTATCCTGCTTTCAGTGACCTGCCTCCCATGGGTGTTTCTTTTCTGCCTCCTCATGGGCAGCCACACTGGTGCTGCTGGATCTGCTGAACTTCAAGATAGTCTGTGTGCTTGCAGAGGAAATTGGATTACTTTTTGCGCATTTGCGTGCTTGTTTTTCTTTCTTCTGTCAAAAACATTTTTGACCTGAGAAAGAAGGAGTTAATAAAAATAGGCTTTCTGCTCTTGAAATGTCAGCCACAGCTTCTCATCACCCCATGAAAAGCCCTCTTGTTTCCTTGCTCAGCTCCTCCTGAACTTCAAACAGTCCTATAATCCTTTTGACCCTAGAAGGTCAAAGATATATAAAAAGTATCATTCTTTGTGTAAAAGCACATTAATCATTCTTACCTAGCTTTTTATTCTCTTTTGAGGGCCCTGTGATATTTTGATTCATGAACCACCTTCTAGCATTAACATATATAATTTCAACTCTTTTCTGAAGCAGGTAAAAGAGGAGAAATCCTTTCTGTCCCTGCCTTTGCTGACTCTCTGAGTACAGGCATCTAATTTGTTTTCATGATTAATTTATCTGAATAATTTAAAACATTAATATTAACTCAAAATGCACATACGTATGTCCAATTGTACTATAAATATTGTTTAATTAAAGAGTGGAAGCCGATATTTAACTGTGCTGCTCTCAATTTCTATGAATTTGGCAGGACTTGAAAGTCCTAGGAGTAAATTCTGATGTCAATGCAAATCTGGAGTTTAATTTAGGACAATGAAAAAAACCCTCTGGACTTTCAGCTGAAGACAGGATTTGTTTTCTTTGAGGAGCTGTATCCTATAGTGTGGGGGGAAAGGGAATAACTGAAATGAAAATCCCTCTAAAACTGGAACAACTTTAGACAAACTTAATTAACGGTGTGGAGCCTGTCAAAGGTCAGGGCCAGATCACTGCAGGAACTGCAGTGCAAGACTCAAACAGTGGCAACGGGAGAGCGAGGGCCAAGGCAGAGATGAGCCCTTCAGGCAGGCCTGGCTCCGTGCTGGGGAGCCAAGCCACCCATGTGCTGTCAGGGAAGAGCTCCCGCCTCCTTGGGTCCTGCCGCTGTCTGACCAGCAGCTCCATGTGTGCTGATGCCAACGGCAGCCACTGTCACGGAACAAAATCACACATCACTCCTGCCATCATGCACGTGCTCAGTGCTCTCCTGCATCAGGCCCTCCGTTCAGAGCAGGTGGAGGAACGGGCTGGGTGGAGGAAGCTGGGGACAGCTGGGCTGGCACGGGAGCTGTTTTGAGCCTGACTTGTGCTTTCTCAGCTACCCGTGCTTGATGCTGTTGGAGGAGTTGCTTTCTTGAACTGAAATACCTGTTCACTAGTACTTTAGTTTCCTTTTCTTTTTCTTTTTCTTTCTAAGTAAGATTATTTGCCAGTGGATTGGCAGAACGTTTTTTGACCCTAGTTTCATGAGCAATGTTGCGACTGTCACATATTTGGAGCAACTCTGCACGAGATGCTTGGAAAGGGAGTGCACAGAAGCATTTTGAAATGGTGAGGCTGGAAGGAAAACCACAGACTCCAGAACTGCATCGAACTGTGACAGCTAGGGAAAACCCCTCGAGGTGACACATGCTACCTTTTGTACTGATTTTTTTCCTGGGCAAACAGCATTTTGTTTACCTAGCCTTTAGTGCCTTGCACTAAAAGAACATAAGTAACAACCAACTGTTGTGTCAATAACCCAGGAAGGTTATGTTGATGGGTCCAGATCTGTCCACCTTCTTCTTGACTCTGCTCTTTTAGGACTGGAAAACAGTCTTGGGGACATACAGGGGCACAGCAATGTCCTGAAGTTTGGGTATCTGACACAGCTATTCTCGGCTTCCTTGAGCTTTCCTGGCATTATTCCAGACTCAGCATAAAGCAGTCACTAATCCCCTTAAACCTTTGGAATAGAACAGTAAGATGATGAGAGAAGGACAACTCAAAGTAGGCGAGCAATCCAGGGTAAAACGTGCATTTTTAATGTGCTGTGCTTCCCTACAGGGAGCGGCAAGATGCCTCTCGCTGATGGTTGTCTCCCGCTGGCTGCAGAAAGGCTGCTTCTGACAGTAGTGCAGTTCCCTGGTATTTTTATCTTTCATTCTCTCCTCCCCTTGCCAGGAAGCAAGGGGAGCTGCAGCAGCTTTGACATTTTACCAATAAGTTCTGTAAGCTGAAAATGAAATAAAATTAGGGACTGATGGTGGGAGGGCAAGGGTGCACTACAAACAGAATGTTCTCTCAGTTGACAGCATGAACTGCTGAGCCATTGGGCTGCTCATGCCAGAGAAAAGCATGTTGAAAACCAGAGAACTGAAATACTCTTGTACCTGTGGGAAAGTCTCATGAGTGTAAAATTCTCCTGCTTCTTGGCATGGGATCCTGTCATCAAATCAATCTCAGACCATCAGCCCTCCACCCCGGAATAAATGTTGTCTTCCCAGTCCTTTGGCACTCGCCGCCCTTGCAGCAGAGCAGCTTTGTGGAGCAGTGATGGGTGCCCTAAGCTCAGATCAACAGCTCCCTTTCCCCCTGAGCTTCCCTATTAGCTCTTTCTCCCCCTCAGTGTGGTGAGGCCCAGCCTCTTTCCTAGTGCAGCTGCCTCCTCTTTGCTCCCAGTATCAAAACTCAAAAATCCCACCACTGCCACCCACCAGGACAAATAACTTTAACAGGTTCTTTCCCTGGGTCCTTGCAAGGGTGTAGGCAGCACTGTGCCCTTGGGCTGTCTCTGTTTTTTTTTTTTTGGTTTTGTTTTATTTTTCATCTCTTATTATCTTTTAATTTTATTTTATTTTATGAAGCTTGAGCTACTTTAGTCCTGAAAGAATTCCGGCACTTCTCTGCCTCCCAGGGATGTGATCCATTTTAACCTCCTACCTTCTGATCCTGGCTTTATCTACCCCCCTGCTATGCACTACTTTGGCTGCTGAGCCAACAGACTGTACAGGAGGGGCTTTCCCCAGACCACTCCTCATATTTGAGGACTCAAAATCACAGCATGAGAGATGTGTATTTGCTGTTCTTTGTTAATACCTATTTGTTTGCCCAAGCCATGAGGGGCTTGCTGTTCTAATCCTGCTAAAGGTAATGGCCCAGCCATTACGAATCCCCACCTGGCTCAGACATTTGATATTGTGCATGAATTTCACTAACTTACCTCCCAGAATTTGGGAGAGGTGGGTCGTAGTTCAAGCCTGATTTGTGATTCCAGCCCAGCTTGGAAAACCATTGAAATCAAACCCTCCCTTAAGGTAGAGGGGACAGAACTTTCCTCCAGACACTTGCAGAGGAAAGTACGTAGTTGCCTGCAGGTTTATGGTGTGTGTGTGTGTGTGTGTGTGAGTGTGTGTGTGTGTACGTGGGTGTGTGTGAGAGAAAAAGACAGAAACTTAACCTAGGAACCATCAGGCCAGGTGTTTTACTCGGTGTTACGGGTTTCAGGGTATTGGCAAGCTGTGATGCTCTTAATGGATGTCCCAGCTTTCCTGCTGGGACAGAGAAATGGGGCCTTTAGATGTTAGCAAAGAGCATTTCCAGATACACGTGTGAAGGAAAGAATTGAAATTGTAATGGCTTCGGTGAAAGATGAAGAATCTCTTGTTTATATATTTAGGAACAATGAAAAGTTTATTCTGGGTACTTCAATGTGCAGGACAGGTTCTGCCTAGGCCCTCTCCTTTCAGTGGAAACCCCGACACACCACCTGCCTTGTCCTTGCTCAGATCCTTCCCAAAACAGAGAGGAGTGAACATGGCCTGAGATGTGCACCACCTGTTTCTGGTGAATGTGAGGAGGAGTTCAAGAGAAGGATTTGAGGCATCCTCCTCATCCAAACCCTTTGCTTTCTTTTCCTTTTATAGCGGACCAAGGCTAGTAAGCTAGTAAGGCTGGTAAGCCTGCCTATGAGAGAGACATTTCATGTGTTAAAAAGAAGCTGGCTGGAGGATGCTGACAGTTCATTGGTATCCAGGAAGAGATAGATTTCCTTCTTTATAAACATATCAGAATAAGGATATAGAAGTAATAAAATATTAAGCCGTCACATATTTATTTTCTTGGACACTCCATCAGAAGAGAAGTGAGGGAAAAAGTAAAAAAAAAAAATCATCAGTATGCCTGTGCATACATATTGGATTACTTCTCCAGAAAGGAAAGAAAAAAGTCAATCTGTGAGTATCTTTTGCAGGTAAGGAGAAAAATTGCAGAACTTCTAGCTGTTGGATTTACAAACATCCACCCAGGCCTCTTTCCTTTACTGGAGAAGCTGACAACTTTCTGGATCACACTGCTTCACAAATCTTAGGAGGTGATGAAAGAAAGGATCTAGTACGGGATCTAGAATTTATTAAAATTGCCTGTGACTTTGAGAAAACCTGCCTTTGTGCAGAATCTGTGCATAATATTGGCTGGTTCTTATTTGGTTTCCTATTATTAGGCAGAATGATTTTTCACCTGTTTTTGAGTACCCTGTTATGGGAAAATTATTCCGAAAAGTCATGAGTTAACTAACAGCAACTATAGCCATTTTTGCTTTAGTAGCTTTGGGCTGATTCAGATTGTGGTGGTAAGGAAGAGGACAATACTTCTCCACCAGTCCCAGACCAGTTTACAGAGCTCTAATTTAAGCTCTTTGGGAGTGTTGTAGCACCCACAGGTTCGGTGCTTCCAAAGAGCTTGGGCACGCAAGCAGGAAGCATCTTGCCTTCTTCACCCCATGCCACTGAAAAGAGCCAGCAGACCCAGCCAGGGTGTGGACAGGGTAGCTGCATTTGTCAGTGGGGCTGGGCTTCTCTTGCTCAAGAAGAAGTGGTTCACCCTGGGAAAAAGGACTTACAGTTCAGGAGATGCAGACAAAAGGAAAGGCAACACCCTCATGACTGCTCAGTGTACAGTCACTCTGTGATATTGCTGAAGAATCAGATGTGTGACAAGGGATAATTTGCTGTCCAAGATGGGATCAGTAAGAGGATGGGACCTGTAGGAATCCTCTCTTGGTCAACACATTCACTGGACTATGAAGATCAGGATGGAATCACAAGGTAGCACAGGAAAGGATCGCAGAAGATATGGCAAGAATGGAAGGGTGATGTCAGGTTTGGATATTGGAATGGTTAATGCTGCCTTGGGCTGACGTTGTCTGCTGCCAGAGGATGTTCTCGGTTGCCTTCTGTAACAAAACAGAAAAAGAAAAAAGACATCTTTTACTTGGAGTGTGCAAGGTGGATCCAGGATATCTACTGATAGTTCAGGGCCTCCACTGCATGCACATGCTTAAGTATGGGAATGTAAAAAGAAAGGCAAAAAATTTCAGCCCAAAAAACCTCTCCAAATGGGAGAGAATTTCTGTTGTAGAAGAGATGAGGTGGCTTAGCAGTGAATGTAGGCTGGATGTTGGTAGTCCTGACGGATGACTCCAGAGCTAACCTGCCAGGTTCCTCTGCCCTGGCAGATAAAGCACATACAGAAGGGTATGGATAATTAATTAGGCTGCCCAATGAAAGTCAAACTGGAATGAGGTTCAGAGGTGGGATGAAGGTACTGCAGTCAGTCAGAATCTGGGAAATATGCTGCATTTCACCAGAATGTCTGGTCAAGAAGGTCCTTAGAGGCTCAACCATAAAATTAGGGACTATAAACTGCAGTGCAGATTCTGGGATAGCAGATGAGATAAGGTTTAAGCAATGTAAAACAAGCAGGTCAGGATTAGGAGAAAGAAAATTAGCAAAGGTCAAATCAAAATTCTGTGAAGAAGGGTCAAGAGCTAAGTAGGGAATTACAAGTGAGGTTCAAAGGCCAAAGCAAAGATTGAGCAGACAAGGAACACTGTATGCTGAAAACATATATATACCCCATAGCAGAGTCTACCTGTACTGGATTAACTAGGACCAGAAACTGATTTTGTGCTGTGTCTCAGATACTTACAGGGACCCAGCTTGGATGCTGCACTTGTCTTTCCTCAAAGAAAGGAGTTTTATTTACCACAGAGAGAATCCTCTGAAATTCTCCCTTCTCTAGGCTCTATGAAGATAACTACCTTTTGAAAGAAAAAGAGCTGAGGCACATAATGGTAGTTCTTTCTCCTTGTTTGAGGCAAATATTCAGAATAATTTCCTGTGTCCAAACCTTTCTAATCTACACCTTTCAAGTCACCCAAGTCTGAATGCAGGAATTTCTGGACGATTTCTGTGGTCTATGTGCCATAGGTTGCGATCACCACAGTCCCTCTTGTCAACAAGTGTCAGGATGCTTTAGAGGATGTCACACCTTGTGGCACCTACAAGGGCTCCTTACCTGTTGCTGTTGATTATTCTACTTAGCATTCTCTTCCCTCTGAGTCAAAAACTGGCAAGCGGAGAGAAGAGAGTAAAGTCATTACCATTTTTCTTGGCCTCAACAGGCTACACACCCATATTATCAGCTGCAGTAAAACGATGCTGGAAAGGAATTGAATATTTTGGTGCCGAGTACTTGAATGAGCTTCAAAATCTTGTGTGTTCCAGCTGAAAGATCAACATAATTTTGGTTTTAAAATGCTGACTCTGCTCTGGATGGCTGCTGCTGCTATGACTTCATTAGTGTGGCGCGGAATCTTGTCTCCCTCACCCTGGCTTTACTCTGAAGTAACTCTGTCAGCTCACTGGAGATATATCTGACTTAAGTTGAGAAGAGAATCAGGCCACAAATGTCATCTGCCTAACTCTTTCAGACAGGAAGGAACTTCTGGTTTGGATCCCTTTGGGTCAAGAGGAAAAAAAAAGCAAAAAAGAAGCTTTAAAACCTCAAAACCAAACAAAACCTTTCCTTCCCCTCAGCAGCAGGTTTTGCTTGTAGAGTGATAGTATATGTCTGTATTTAGTGTGCTGGAGCTGCCCCACAATGAGGCAGTACGTTTTCTGTTTTTCCTTCTGGGAAGCATCCGGCTCCCCAGCAGGGCCGTGCGGACGCCACTGGGTTTGCTGCTGGAGCAGGAAGCAGTGGGTTTGCGGAGCCGACGCACTTTGGCTGCCTCTGCCACCTTCCATCCTCCGATGGCACAGGCCAAGTTCATCCAGACAGATATGACCTAGGGGGATGTTTATGCAACAAAACAATGAAGTACTTGTTTCAGGCAGCTCTGATGACACTGAGATTATATCACTAGAAAATCGTATTTTCTGATAATAATTGCAGCCTGCTGCTAGATCTAGACTGCGACAGATTTTTGAAAAATTTTGCCGCCTACATGACCCAATATGGGTGTAGTGCAAAATATCAAGCTAAAACAGAGATGATGGGAATGACAAAACCTTCACACGGCCTGAGTAAGGTCCCAGTGCAGAACAATGGCAGACCTTGGAGTTCTGGGTTTTCACAGAACCTGAGGTCTCCTTTGTGCATGAAACCATTATTACAGTGTTGTGGTGGGTTGTCCGTGGCTGGATGTCACTCTGTGCCACCCAAGCCATTCAATCACTCCCCTCCTCAGCTGAACAGGGGAGACAAAACATAACAGAAGGCTCACGGGTCAAGATAAAGATGGAGAGATCGCTCAGTATGACAGCCAAGGGCAAAACACACTTGACTCAGGTAAATTAGATATTAATAGACAAATCAGAGCAGGGTGATGAGAAATAAACCCAAACCTAAAATACCTTCCCCTACCACCCCCTTTTCTCCAGGCTTAGCTTTACTCATGAATTCTCTACCTCTGTTCTCCCCGCAGCACAGGGAGAAGGGGAATGGGGGTTGCAGTTAGTTCATCATGTTTCTGCTGCTCTTTCCTTCTCAAGGGGAGGATTCCTTCTGATCTTGCTGTGCTCCAGTGTAGGGTCCCTCCCAAGGGAGGCACTCCTCCACCAAATTCTCACAGGTTCTTGCATGGACTGCAGTTCTTCACGAACTGTTCCAGTGTGGATCTCTCTCACAGGGTGCAATCCTTCAGGAACAGATTGCTCCAGTGTGGGTCCCCTGTGGGGTCACAAGTCCTGGCAGAAAACCTGCCCCAGTGCAGGCTTCTTGTGAGATCACAGCCTCCTTCAGGCATCCACCTGCTCCAGGGTGGTGTCCTCCAGGGTCTGCAGGTGGATCTATGCTCCATCATCGACCTCCGTGCCTGCAGGGAGAAATCCTGCTTCACCATGGTCTTCACTGTGGGCTGCAAGGGAACCAGTGCCTGGGGCACCTCCTGCTCCTCTTTCTTCACAATCCTTGGTGTCAACAGTTGTTGCCCTGGCATATAAATTCTCGCTCCTCTCTCTGGCAGCAATTTGCTGTTGTGTAGTATCTTTTCCCCCTTTTAACTATGTTATCCCAGAGGCTCTACCACTGCTGCTGATGGGCTTGGCCCTGGCCATCAAAGCATTGCCATGCAAACCTGATACAAGTGTACAGATCCGGTGGTTTCCCAGAGGAAAAGACATTGGTAATCTTTTGTCTCCAGTGCAAGGTCTTTGCTTGTGAGTACAGTTGAAGATGTTGGTGCAGAATTCTGTGTGACAACCTGACACAAAGCCTATTGGGCTCAAGGATTTTTGATTCCTTACACAGGCCAGAAGCAGACCTTTTGAACTGTTACTTTTCTTACCAGGACAAGTGACATGACTGCATTGTTAGTATAAACAGTAGTTTATTGATATTAATTGATTACGACCAACTAATGGCAGATCTACTAATTGTAGATACAAACCAATTACTCTTAAGGAAAAATACTACTCCTGCAACTTTGCTCCCATTGATCTAGGAGAATTTGAGGCTCCTGATCTTGAGATTATACGAGGCCCAAGGTCATTTCTAGACTTCTGTCTGATGGATGGGATTTGTTGTCTGGATGTTGTTTTTATTTAGTAGTTTGATTTAAACCAACATGTGACATTGTCTACACACTGTCAGAGGCTTTGGAAGTAGAGGCATCTACAAACCAGTCATTGTAGTACTTTGCAGACTGTACTGTAGCTCATGGAAGCCAGCGCTTTGCTACACAAAACAATAGGCTGAATTCATCCAAGTGATAGCAGGGTCAAAAGGGTAGGATTGCCAAGGCATAACTCACTGTAGTTAAAGGTAATTTTAGTTTTATTTCCTTTTTGATTAATGTTTAAACTTTGATTAAGATTTTTCCAGGGGAGAACAATAGAGCCGTGGGATAGATGTTTGAGTTCAACTGATAATGGAAAACAATTAAAAATAAAAAGTCCCTCTAAACCTCTCAGCAGAACTTTTTCCAAGAGAAGTCCTTCACGTCAAAGCTAAACAGGCAGTTCCCTTTCCACCTCTGTTGTTCTGCAAATGAGGGCTGCCTGTAAATAAAACTAACATGTTGCCCATCTGTTATGAACAGCTAAAGGAAATTTAAAGACAATACCACCAGAGCTCCCAAAGATACCATCTAGCCTCATAAATAATTTATTTTTACAGCTCAGATCAAAGAGCTGATGGATACTGGACTCATTCCTTCATGGCGTGCCCTTTGGAAGAAACTCCCACAGTCATGTGATTGTTTTTCCACTGCCCTCTGAAAAAGTCCTCAGGTTTACAAGTTCCCTTTGCTCTGACTCCCTCTCCTGTCCCCTGGATTATGTTTCATATCACTTGTGCTGTGGCTGTTGAAACCATCCTGTCTAGATTAGCAAGGGTTTTTAATTTTCCTGGATGGTGCTGAGATCTCTGAGGAGGGTGAAGGGTAACAGTATGAATGGTGGGCTGTCAGAAACACCTTGAAGAAGGAATTTTTCACTCCAAAGTGTGAGGCTTTAGGAAAATGTTGGTGCCATTCATACTTCTAGATAAAGTAAGGAAAGGTTAAGTTCTCTTTGTGGACCATGCCAAGGCCTGGGGGTTCAGCTCTTGTGTAGTGGATTAGAAGTGGTATCATGACATTTTTACACATGGGAAAATAACACCTGTTGCAATATTTTTAAGCAGGCCAGGGCATGCAGGGTTATGTGTCCTGTTGGGTTATGGGTCTGGTGTGTCAAGCCACAGAAAGTGGAGAACAGGCTGCGTGGAGGGGCAGACAAGTGTCAGCTGAGAATACTCACGATGGTCCAAGGCAAGTGAGCAACCAAGATACTGGCTTTTCAGTGCTGCCTGTGAGCTCTGTGGCTGCTCTGTATCTATGGACAACTTAGAGTTCACAACCAGATGCAGAATAATGCAGAGAAGCCAGACAAAATCAGTCTTCTCATTTCTAGTTAAATGGTCACTACCAATTTTTCTGATGAAATAAGGCATATTGCTTCATCTATATGGCAACCATGGATAATGGCTGTCATACTGCTCCCAAGCAATACTTTTTGGAAACTGGTCCGTTAAATTTGGCAGAGCAAAACATCTTTGGTTCTAATACAATCATTTTGAGATTTGATCTTCCTCTCAGGCTGGTAAACGTTCTTCAATTCTTTTTCTTCTTTTACCTTGAAGCGTTGCTGAGGAAACTTGATGACTTTAATACACTGCCTGTGATAACACTGATAAAAATAATCTCTGTAGCAGTCTGGAGTCCTCAGAGAAGCAGACTGCACACACATCTCAGCTCACAAAGCTGTGACAGTAGGAAAGCGTGGCTGCAGCCCGAGATGTGTGGTAGAACAAGCTCCTTGTAGCCTGTTCTGCCAGGAGAGGCTGGGGAGAATGCTCACACTCAGATTGCTTTTGCAGGTACTCAAGTTTCCCTGTTCGTCGCCACTGTTCATTCTCTGGAGGCTGAGGTCCCGATTTGGTGTGCTGGGCAAATCTGTTTTGAATTGCCACCCAGTGTATGTCTGAGCAGTGAGATGAACAGTAGGGCTGCTTGTAGTGCAGATCAACGTACATGATGTTAGCTCTCAAAATGCCAGCAATGGGACCACTTATTTTTGAGGAATCTTGGCTGTACCCTCCTCTAAGTTCTAATTATTTATACATACACAGGAAAAGAGACTTTTCTTAATTTTACATATTTAAAACAGTGGCTAATTATCTAAAGATCTCTTTAACATACTCATTGCTTTAATTAACCTGCTTTAATTTATTTACAGTGTTGGATCCATATCTTTTAAAGTGACAAAAGGCAATATGAGTAATTATAGAGTAGCAACATCTGCATTGAAGGATTCTTATTGCTTAATAAAGAACACTGAAAGTGAAATAGAAGATTAAGACTACCTTGATATACCTGAATGTAACTGGCACAGCTTTTACAGCCTACTAATAAACTTCAATTTGGCCATCATAAAATAAAATAACAGATAAAGGAAAGTTGATTGATAGATTTTATTTAATTCTCATCTTGGTAAAAAGCTTGCACAAAATAGTTTAGACAGTTATGGTGTGAGAAACAAAATGTTTTGAGAAGTACCCCTTCCTGCCTTGGCAAACTCCAAGAATATCATAGCAAAATATTTCCAAGAAGGGAGCTGAATTCATATCTTGTGATAGAATTTGCTTTATTTGCTAATGATATGCAATAAGAGACAAAAAAGCACCACGTAATAGCACAAAATTGTTTCAATGAATGTGACCGAGGAGAAAGTCAGATGGACTCAACTTTCTTGAGTGAATGACAGATAAAGTCCAAAGAAAGCTAGAAAGTAACATGTTTTTGGAAGAAACATCTGGAACTCTGATTTACCCTATCACAGAAAAAGACCTTAAACAAAACCCAGCCAGCAGAGATGAGGGAAATCTCTGCAATGGGAGGAGAGAAGATCATCTCAGTTACTTGCTGTAGGTCTTGGGTGTCTCTCACTGAGTCACCTAGACACGGTTGGAAACTGAACTGCATCCTGAGAGTTTGACTCTGACCCAGTAAGGCATTTTTTAGATTCTGAAAATAGGCATTTGGGAGATGTTGTGAAAGCTTTGCATTCAGCATCTAAAAAAACCTCCTCAGAATCAAACTTCTTAGTCAAATGCCTAAGAAATAGGATGTCAAACAATTAAATGCCCTGATATCTTCACAGTGACGTGGCCTCATCAGAAATACTGTTCTCAGTTTAGTCAGCCAGTCTTAAGACCAGTTTTAGAGTTTGTTCTAGAAAGGAGATAAATGCCTCTGGAGATGCTGAAATGGCCAGTCTTGAAGATAAGGCTGTGGACTAGCTGGGGTGATTCCTGTGACACTGTGGTGCATTTCTTTTGTCTCTAGCATGTTAAATATTTAGACAATGACTGTTTCATTTCCTGAACTTGCATTCATCTTGTTTAAAGACTGATGCACTTAACTGATGTTTAATAAAATATCTTGTGTACTCTTGAATTTAATGAGTTGCCACGTCAGATTTCATTTAAATCCTTTGATTTTTGTCTTACATTTATAGCCTAAAGCTCTGTTTTTCATTTTGACCAGAATTATTGCTCTAGCTATTGGCACTGGGTTCCCTGTATTTACATACCTGCAAAATAAAGATTGAGCCAAACTAAATTAAAACTTAATAATAATAAAACCTCCTCAGAAAACGAAAACAACAACTGAGCTCCATACTTCACCTCTTCAGAAATCCTAAACCACAACACATCAGCAAAAAGTACCTTTTTTGCTTTAATACTCAAGGCATGTTTATGTATTTTGGGCCCAAAATGAATGGGCCCTTCTTAAATACGACATCTGTGTATTTTAAAGCAAGCTAAACCTTTCTGTGGGGATTATGCTAAATTGACACCCACAGAGATTACAGTCTCCTCTTTTCATGTGGAGAGGATGTCACCCCACGTGTTTGTTTTTGTGTGCGAGCATAACCCGTGCTCCTGCAGTGCCTAAAATAGATGGTTTGCTGGGGTTGATTGAAGGATAACAGCCTGTGTTGCTGGAACTCCAGGTCTCCTGCTATTTTCATGCATGCCTCTGCCCCTAAGCAGTCATGGACATTCCTGTTATGTGCCATACTTACCTGTGGCCCTGTTATCAGGATCTGTGGCTGTAGGTATCCCTTAGTTACATCCACACCTGAGCTGGAGTGCCATACTCTGATGATGATCCTTGTGGGTCCCCTCCAGCTCAGAATATTTTATGATTCTACATAAACAGCAGGCACAGTGCTATGTTACTTCACCAGAACCCATGAAGCCTTTTGGTAAGTCAGAGCAAAACAGAAGGAGGTATGTGCTGCCCTTGCTGCTAAAGGATTTGTCATGGAACAAAACATCTCTGACATTTTCTTTTTAAAACCTCTTTCTGTTTGAAAAGAGTTTTTGTAACAAATCGTAAGTTTTAAAAAATGCTTGAGGCGAATAGTTTTTTTGCTAGGAAAATTTTTGAGATGTGTTCTGATGTTTTAAATTTTCAGGGGAGAAAAACTTGTGGTTCTGACCTTGGAATTATGCTTTTGTTCTGTTTGGTAAGTTCATTACCAAACAGAACAACATACAGACCTATTTTGCAGGTCTCTATACACGGGGATGTAAAGAGTGGTCACCAGTACCATGTAGCATAGCACAGAGGAGCATGAACCATGTGAATTCCCAGTCCTCAAGACCACTCTTTATTTTATATTACATGGTGTTACCTGAAAAACAGAAGCAGGCATTAGATACAGCTGTGATGAAGATGAACAATTCATGCGAGAGTGCCTTTTGGAGATTAAGTTTTGGCATTTCCAATGCTCATATCTGCCTTTTTCTTAAATCATGAACCTGGATCTTCTACTAAATTAAATTTATAATGAGAAAGTTGTTTACAAGCTTGTTGCTGATTTAAAGTAGTGACTTAGAGAGTGCATTTTTGGTCCTTTGTATGAGGCCTTTCAAGTACTGCCTGACAGGCAAACAGCTACTGCAACTATTCTTAAGAAGCAGATGTTCAGGTGTGCTCTGGTCAGGTAGAAACAGGCTGTGAAATCATTGGTGCATGTAGTTATTTATGCCACATTCATTGTAAGATGTATTACATTCTTTTTTTTTTTTTTTTTTTTTTTTTTTTCTTGAGAAAAAAGGACTGCTGGCATGGTTGATGTCCTGGCTAAATCAAGAGCCATGTTAAAATTGCAATCAAGTGTTTCCCCACCACCAGACTCTTTTAAAGTCAGTAGCTCATGGGAGAGGTTTATTCCCCTTTTATAGTGAGTTCAAGCGAGACAAAGGATTTGTGTGGCCAAGGACTAAATGGAAAAGGCCAAGCTAGTCTTCCTATTTATTGTGCCCTTCTCTAAACCAAAACCCCAAATGGTATATAAAGTATTTCCCTACTTGAATTCCAGTAAATCACAAAGTTATTTCCCCAGTTTTCCTTTACCTCAGCAAAGGGCATTTTACTTTTAAAGTAGAAAATGTTATTTATATACTTCTGTGCTTTCCTTCCCTTTCCTTTAATGCTTTTCCAGGGATTACAGAGTAAGCACACTCTACAAAAGTAGTTTGAGAAAGTTTAAAGTACATTAAACTTCCCCTCATTTATGAAGGAGAGGTGGTTGAATTGGAACATAGATGTGTTTGGAGTTTACTCTTTCAGGGTTGATAATGAGATTTAAAATAAGGGTAAGTAAATGCTCCTTAATTAGGCACCTGTTATGTTCCATCGTGATCAGTGCTTTAAGGGACAAAAATGCCAAGTGGCAGTGACATTTTGTACAATTTTGAAAAGAACATTTCTGCTCACCATTTGCTTAAGAAATACAATGAGGCTGGCTTTAGTTTACTAATAGATATTTAAAAATCAGTTTGGGAAAAGTTATTCCATGAGGTAAAGATCCTGTTTGAAGTGGAAGCTGTTCATCTGAAGAAACATCCATCACAAGACAAGAAAAGAATGATTTCTTTGTGACTGGGAAATCAATGAGACATCTGTTTTAATGTACAGGCCAGAAATAATGCAGTGAGTTCAAAAGGGAATCATAAAGAGGGCTGCTGTCTGTCTCTTCTCTCCAGAGCCTGTAGGATGGGATTCAGCACAGCATTTTGCATTAGCAGGACTTCTTGACTTTGTGTCCTTAACTAAGTGGTTGAGGTAGACCTTTTGAGGATGCTGATGTTTCGAGTTATATGAGCTACTGGGGATTTGTGTTTACTGACCTCATAAAAGAACTGCATTTGGGTCTTGGTTTTGTCCCTGTTTCCCAGACACAGATTGCTCAAACGGCTGATCCTGCCCTGTTCTCCATGGGGAGCAGGAGCTGGAGGCTGTGCAGTCTCTGGGATGCTTGGCAGGAGGTCAAAGCACCGACTCACTGAGGGCTTGCTCTTCCTGAAAATACCATGCCTGGGCTGAGGCTCTTCAATTGGAGGTACAGTGGGACATGTGCAGACATCACTGCACGTGGTGTGACCATGTCCATTTGTCCTGCTTGCTTCCTTTCTCTCCTCTGGAGGTCCCCTAAAATTTGTTGGGTTCCTGTCTCCTGTCTTTCAAGTGCATATGCAATGAACTCACGTTTTCCCTTGTGAGCTCTTCTTTGCAGTCTCTTTAGCTTCCCTGAATAGTAATGGTGTGGGAAGCAGCCAAAAAAGGGTTACAACCACTATATATCTGCTTATGCTGGAAGGACCCTCCCCACAAAACCCAGATGCCCTGAATGAGACCTAACCGTTACTTGTAAGGTTTTTTGAGGACGAGAAGAAACCAAACACTGAGGACTCAATTACCCCAAGGCACGTTGGATTGATGGTGTTTTATAGTTCCTCAGTGTGCACACACTGTATAAGATATGAGACCAAGAGGAACCCCCAGGAGTCAGGTAATGGGCTTGTTAGAGCCCCACTGGTATCTGTAGTGTGGAGTCTCCTTATGGCAAAATTGGGTTTGCAGATGTCTGTTTCCAAAGGGAGGAGAGAATAGCAAGAGGATATGCAGCTCTGGCAATGTTTGAAATCTGAGACCAATGGTCACCCTGGAAACAGCATGTTGAAAGTCTGAAAAACCTCCTGGCAGCGCGTGGGTGGAGTAAAAAAAGTCCTTGGGTTTGTGTGTACAATTCCAACAAGTTGTGCTCGGCAGGAGGGAAAACAGCTACTGAGGGGACATATGCATACATTCTCTGGGGGGCCATCTTATCACCCCTTCACATAGAAAGCTGCTAAAAATGATGATGTTTAGGACATGCTTTCCCTTGGGAAATGTCAGTGAAATGAATGCATTTTTGTTTCTGTCAGCACAGTCCCATGGAAAAAAGTCTGTGGAGAGATGCACAGAACAATAAAACAAAATAGTCAAAGGTGGGAGAGCTGTGCCCTACCAAAGGCAGCAAAAAAGCCATGCTGTTCCCACTGAAGATGTTTGAATTGCAAATTCCAGCCTGGCTGGTGGCAGAACAGGGTTCCAAACCTCCTTGTCCCCTGATGTCATGTACGGAGGAATGAGGCAGTGTGACATTTATGGATTGGCTGTGGATGCAGACCCACGGGAGCCTCCCCATGCACAGGAGCAGCACAGCTGTTCCTCACACACACAGCTCAGTGGCCTGCCTTCTGCTCCCCACGGCACAGCTGCTGGGGGCTCTTCCCTGCTGCACTCTTCAGGCTTCAGTGAGACGTAGCTCAGGGGTTTTCTGTGCTAGCAATGTGTGTCTTGACATCTGACAGCTCATGAAAGACTTTCTTTCTATGAATTGGTCAAATTATGTCTTTTAACAGTGGGAATTTTGACATCCACGATGTAGTCTGACAATGATTCCCCATTTTAAGCATATGATGCTTTGAAATATAGCCTTCCTTTATTTACTTTGACATTACCACCTGGAAACTTCTTTTGATACTTTGATTTCCTGTATCATTTGGTAGATTGAAGTCTTTGCTCATATCCTCCTTCTCAATTACTAAGTGAAGAGTCCTAGTCTCTCAAATAAACTTTTTTACCAAAGTTGCTTCATGATTTTTGTCATCCTTATTTGTCTTTTTGTGCACCTTTTCTAGCCGTGGTATATTCATTTTGTGGTGGTGGGATGAAAACCATATTCAGTATTTAGCAGGCAGGTGCACATAGGCTAATGTAATTGTTTTGATGTCTACTCCTTACTTGACAAATTCTGGCATTTGATTTGCTTTTCTGATGGGTATGGGGCAGTCAGTGAATTACCTAGTGTGACCCTAAAAGCTTGTGTGTAAGGGGCAATAGTGAAGTTTAAGTTAGGATTTGTTGAGTTAGGATTTGCTAAGATATGTGTTTGCATACACATTTATTTACACTGAACCTCATTTGCCATTCTGTTTTGGTGAGACACTTTCTGAACGTCCAAATTTACCAGACCCATTTGATCTCCTCTGTTCCACAATTGTCGACTCCTTCCAGGAGCAGCATCAGAATAGCGGTGTGACTTTCTCCTACAAAAGCTGCATGGAGTCTTCCCAGCACATTGGGTTTATTCCTATGCCTCCCTAATTATATAATTTGGAATCTTTTTTACCAATTTACATGTGCTGCTGTGCAAAGGAAATTCCCCAGCATTAAAAGGTAGTGACTTTCCAGGACTGGTAACAGGAAGCTCTATGAATGACATGGGAATCACAATATTCAAAGGAAGCTGCTGAATTTCTGTGTGTGTAAAGCCAATTACACTTTTCCACTTTTTAGTCTTCATTCACCATTGCTGTTAGATGGGGTGTGGGTGGACCTCACTGTAATTTTGCTATTTTGTTGTATTGACGAGCAGCCCTGGTGGAACAAGCACTGCAGATCACAGTCCTGTGTGTGTTACTTGTGAATACATCCCATGAAGTTTTTTTTTCTTCTCTTTAGGCTTTAACAGAAGTAAACACTGGAAATGAGGCCAGTGCTGAAATATTAGCTGAAAAATGCAAGACTTGAGAGAGATTTAAGTCTGGCAGAACTAACTTGCAATTTCTAATGTTCACTGGGTTGTTTCCTGCAGGAACTTAATAAAGAAACAGAAAAAACATACCCCTTTAGAAAATTAAAACCAGTTATTGTTTCTTGTTTCACTATTTGCATACCCTGTGCTGATTAAAAAGTAGCATCTTGCCTTGATTTGCCATCTTTTTGGAAAAAAAAGTTTAACCAAAGAACTTTCCCAGACTTGTGGACTCCCTTAAAACATAATCTTTATTTGGCTTTGCTTTTTCCACGGACCTGGATAAAATATAAACTACACTAAGAAGACTCTGTTTATTTGGTACCTCAGAGACTTCTTTGACATGTGTGAAAATGACCTCTGTGCCAAGGATGCACAAGCCTGTGTGGAGATGAAATAAACAGGGGAAAAAAGTAATCTGAGTTCTTTAAACCACTGAGAAAGAATGATGTGCACAGGAACATTAGCATTGTGTTTGATGTATCAGCTTGTGCTCTGAACATTACAGAATAGATGCAATGCAATTTATTTTCCTGCTATTTGTCCTTTATTTCTTGGTGACTCTGTCAGCTAGGAAAGACAGAATAAATCTGATATTAAATTTACAATGCATGGAAAACACTCCCTTTCACACTTTATGGAAATATATATATGTATATCAAGACTTTCTTTTATTTATGCATACAGCCAATCCCACTGGATTCCAAGTACCTTATGTGAGTAAAGACATATATATATATATATATAGAGAGAGAGAGAGAGAGAGATAGATAGATAGATATATAGACAGATATTCACATTTGCAAAATCCAGACTTAAGAGCTAGCTTTGCTCCCTGGACGTAGTATTTTCGTACGTGTCCTGTTCGTGTTGTTTCTTTTTGTTCAACAAATCATAATCTATTATTTATATTCTGTGAGGGACTGTATCCACATTCCCCCACAGCTCATTTTATTGAGTATGGTGATTGTTTTAAGGAAAGCATTCATTTCCTTATTTTTCTACAGAATATGGCTTAGCTGGAGCATCTGGTTTCAAGTGAAGTGTTTTCCTACCTGCTTTTCCATCTGAGCTGACCAAGGTGTGATAAAGCTAAAAGCTGGGCTCAATCATACAATGGGTCAAAGCCTTGAAGAGAACAAAAGTTGTGACTTTTGACCATGGAGTCCTTTGTTTAGGCCTTAGTTGGCAAAATGTATCTGCAAACCTTTGATCTGAGGTGAATCTGAAGTATTTTTGAGTACAGGTTTGGGTGACTTTGATTAAATGTAAATCGCTGTCTCTAAGCCAGTGGATTTTGATCCCTGCTCAAAATAGGGGTGATTTATCTACATCCAGTTCAAACATGGTACTGCTGCATGCACTGTGTTTTACTTGACAACAAAAACCCCATGGAAAAAAGTAAACTTTAGTTTGACTTTTCTCAGGATGTCTTGACAGAGACCTCGGAAAGGAATTCTTTCTACAGAAATGTTCTCACCTGCCTCCCTAATTTACAGTGTTAAATAGGATGTGTGAGCTCTGTGGAGAGTATGAGATCTTCGTGTTTGCTGATGGACTGTTTCACTAGGATTGTGGTGGCATCCTTTTTATATGTCAAAGTTAGAACTCTTTATTCAATAGGAAAGTTTTACAGAACCAAGCAACAGTTAAACTAGTGGGATTCTGCTGAAATTTTTTTGCATTCAAATTTAGAAAAAACGGTACAAACCCTCCCACTCCAACTGTAAAAACAAACAAAAACATGAAAGCAACTTACATTAAGATTCACGTTCTCGATTAATCTTTCTAGGCTTTTAGAATCATTAATCATCCTTTACAGTAAGAAAAAGTCAGTTTTCTGTTATAATCTGTGTGAAAGTATGCAGCTTCTTGGTTTTGAAACCTGAACATTTCAGTTGAACACCTACAGAAACAGAGAATCACAGAATGCTGGTGTTGGAAGGGCCCTTAAAAGATCACCCAGTCCAGCCTCCTTGCTGTGGGTAGGAACACCTTTCACTCAGTCAAGATGATCAAGGTTCCTCCTTGAACACTTCCAGTGGAGGGACATCCACAACTTCTCTGAGCTACTAGTTCCAGGGTCTCAACACCCTTGTAATAAAGAATTTCTTCCTTACATTGAATGTAAATCTACCTTCTTCAAGCTTAAAAACATTACCCCTTGTCCTGTCATTACAAAGCCTCTCCATCTTTCTCGAAAGGCTGCAATAGTTGGTTTCTCTCTACTCATATCCAGACTTTCTGTGTTGTTTACAGTCTCTCCTTCTGTGGGAGTAGCTGTTTTCCCTGCTCCAGGCTTTGCTGTCAGAAGCGCCGCGTACGCCATGGGGTGTGGTGCCATGTGCTCTGCAAACAGCTCAAGAGAGACAAGGGGCACTGCCCTCCACTAGCTGTCATCTCTGCTGGATGCCAGCATGTGGACATAACACGACAGCACTTTCCACGTTCTCAAGTGGGCCCTGGCATAGGGATTCCTTTTCAACCAGTGTGTTTATGTGTAGGAGTGGAGTCTCCTATAAAGGACCTTTATAGTGATTCCTTCTGGCCGTTGTTGGATAGAAAAACATTTACAAAAAATGAACTTTTACTCTTGGAAAACATACATTTTGCCATCTTCAGTCCATCCTATTCTTGCACTGTACACTGCTCTGACTCTATAGGAAAGAGGTCTTCAGTTGGTAGAAAAAATATTAATATATGGATGATCTATAAATAAACAAATGGAGACTGCCTAAAGAGGAGTGAAGTTGTTTAAATTAGTAGATCACCAGAGTAGCAGAATGGTTTCTGGGAATAACCCCCACTTACAAACACTTAACTTTTTCCACATTTCAACTTCTGGGTACAATTGTCCTTTAATACAAATTTTAGTCCAGAATACAGTGTGAACTCATGTGGCTTCATCTAAAGTGCTGTGGAATTCAATTCCTTCATGATTTTTCTTTTTGCAAATTGTTTTTTCTTACCATGTGGGCTCTATAGAATGCATTTCAAATTTATTTATTCAAACTGAAATAAAAAAGTGGAAAATTCCTCCCAGCAGAGACTAGCACTGGGGCTTCACAGAGAAAGTCTTGATCATGTTGAATTAATGTCTTGTGGATTTTTTTAAAATTTAATTCAGGTGGCTGACCTAGTATGTATGTAATTCTGGTTGAAGTTAGTCACTTTGAAAGATTAGTGATTATATAGTCGAGCCTGCAGGTCTTAAGAAAAATTCTTGGCATGAAATGCAGAAAAACAACTTTATAGATTACATGTCTCCCTTACACATACTGTACCACATGAGAAAAATCAATTCTGTACCTATTAACTTGGCCTGAGGTAGGCCTCAGTTTGGCAGCTTACCCCATTTAATTTGCCAGCTTTATAACCTACTGGGTTTAGTATTTTGTCAGTGGTGTGGATACCTGTTTATTAGGAGGAAAAGAAAAGTAGTGGACAAGAATAAACTTTCTATGTCCACTGCCTCTTGTAGTAAATTATTAATAAGTTTGGGCGTATGGTCAGGGTACTGTTTCTCTGTTTTAGAAAAATGCTTCTAATTTACAGCTGAAATGTATTAGTGATTGTCTATACCTTTTGTGGTTATGCTGATCTTGTCTGGCAGTGTAAGTAACTTGTATCAGTGTCTGCATTTGGTGCTCCCTTCTGTTTGTTACAGACAGCGTTATATCTGCTTTCAACCTCCTTTTAGTGGGGTGTGTAAGTCAAATTGGTTTAGCTTCATCCCTTTTAGGAACCCACACCTGTTCCAGTTTGTGTTTTTGTGCATGACTGGGTCTGTATGATATTACAGAGGTGGTTTAATTAAAGTGTTTTATAATGAAATCTGCGTTCCCGCTGAATAGGGAAATAATTTTGTCTCCATATATATCAGGACCACATTTTTCTTTTACAGTGACATCATAGGTGTGGTTCTTGCTCTTCCTGTTACTGATTGACTCATTGCTTTTTCTGCTCCTCATCAAGCTAGTGAAATCCCAGACAATGACCAAAAAATCTTGGAGATTTCTAGCTCCCTGACCTTAAGCTTGGCAGTGCTGAATGCTGACTGATTTCCAGAGCTCCGTGCCTCAAGGTCATCTGGTTCTTCTCAATGTCCAGACAGAGAAAAACTAAAATTCCTTCCCTGTGCCCTGTCCCCCAACCCCAAAATGTGCCATCACCTTCAAGGGTGGGTATCCAGTGGACCTGTCCTTACTGCCAGTGGCAGCTTCCAGCTGCATGCCAGGACACACCTACTGAAATATGTACACTGCAGGTGCTGCACAAGTCAGTTTGTAGGTAACCCACTCCATGACACTCAGTTCTCTTGATTCTGATTATGATTTTTAAGTCAGGGGCATGAGCAAAAATATATAGTTTCTTGAAGAACTTCAAGGAAAGTTCCCCCCTCAGACCAATTGTTTTGCTGTCAGCACATCCTTCTCTGTCGTTACTTTGTTACCATCTTACAATTGTTGAATTCAATTCCCATTTTCTCCATCACAGTCTTTTCCCATATGACACTGTAGAGAGAACTTTAATGAAGTCCAGATATAGGAAAACTGGTTCATTTATCTTGTCTGAAAACCTATTATTCTGAAAAGTTCAACTCTTGGTAAACCCATCATACTTTATATCCCCAGTTTTCCTCTTTCTTCTGTGCCTTTAGTGTCTATGTTGACTTCAAAGTGTATTTAAAAACTGCGGATGAAGATCTGCAGTTCAATGGCTTTCAACTTTAAAAATGATAATTTCTCTTTTCGTATAGACAAAGTTTTCTGTCTACATATTTGCCAAAAATGTAGACTTAGTATGCCTTGTTTTGAATTAGATGGCAAATAGAACAAAATAGCAAATAACTGCAGAATCCCAAAGCAGAATAATCCTGTCCCAGTGCAGAAACCATGAATAGACAAGTGAATTCTGGTCTTAGGAGGGCACTTAGAGAGGCTCACAATGTTGAGTATTCCTATAACAATCCATATGCAGACATATCCTTATCAAATTGAGGCCTAACAACTCTCTCATTCTGTGCAAACCTTATATGATAAACAAAATAAAGAGGGAATAGGAAGACATTGTTTGTGGAGCCTGGGAGATGACATCCTTCAGCAAACTTTTGGCTGATATCAATGAAGTTGAGTGTGACACAGCTCAGAAAGCACTCATCAGCCCTGAGGAATTGTTATCTGTGTAGCCAGGAGATCTGTGGGTCCTCCTGTAGGTTCCTTTAATATTCCCACCCTCTTCGAACCCATTAGCCTTTTTCAACCAAACTCAGAAAGGCAGTAGTAACCAGAAAGCTTTTACAACTCCTAAAGTTTAAACAGATGGAAGAGAGAGAAATGTTATCTCTAACACTTAGAGAGAGGCCAGAGTATAAGCACTGGGAAGAGTTTCAAGAGGACCTTGAATCTGGACAAGGAGGAAACAAAAAGTGAGCTCATGTATCATTGGTCTAGTTTAAAACTGCTTACAGGGCCTGACTTCTGCTTTTAGCTTTATCTGTACAGATACCTCCTGTCAAGTGACCATGATTGAGAAAGACCCTATTCAGAGTCATGGGATCATGGGCTTTTGCACAGTAAGTGCCTCAAGTTTTTCTGACATGGCTGAGAGCAACAGCTCTGATGGTAGATGAGCTATGATTAAAAACATAAAGATCCTCTTATTGCTTTCATATCTGTCTTTGGCATGGTCCAGATAATTCAACTGGGTAATTTAATTCTGCTCTTTTTCCATGTGCAGCTACATGCTAGAACACTTGTCTCAGGGATAAAATCATGAATATCTTTGCCTTTATCAGCTGCCTGGTTTTCCTCCATGTTTGAGTGGTCATGTCAACAACAGATTATGGGGTCAAATTTCTGATTTTTACTGCTTCAGGATTAGAATATGCAAGACATTTAGAAAAAAAAAAAAAGCTTTCCTTCATTGTAATCTAGAGATAGGAATTTTCTTATTCTTTCTGAGGATGGATAGATTTTCCACCTCTATTGTCTCTGTAAACGACACTTATTATTGAGCATTTAATATCTTCTTTTACTACCTAGCATGTCATAATCCATGTTAACAGACGTTTGTTAGGAGTGTGGGTTGGTCAAACAGGTCAGCTATCAATAAGCTTCTTATGGTCCTTCTCATTCATTTTTCTTCATTTGTGTTTTGCTCACATTTTTCCTTATTGTAGTCAAAAACTCCGTGTCTGAGAGGTCTCTGCCATTACTTTTGAATGAGTAAGTCTGTAGAACTGTACTTCTGATTGGAGGAAGGAAAGTAAAGGAGTGATTGGGTTAACCAAGGGGATGCTTGGGGAATGGGTTCAGAGAAATGGCCTGAGGAAATGGGATTGAATTCATTAGTTTCAAGTTCAGTACTGTAGTATTTGCTATTACAAATCTGGGGTAGTATAGTTAAGCAAGAGCTACACAAACAGGAAAAAAACAACAGTTCTTGCTGAAAAGTATCTAAGGATTGTTTTGTGCCGTGATTTGAATAGAAAGTTGTGATTGCAATGTTTTTTTTAAAAAAAAAGATGTACTTTGATTTGTAAACTAGATTTTGCCTGCAAGATGTGTGAGGAAAGTTCCTCCTCTGTTCCAAAATGGGTAGGATGCAGCTGGAGTACAGTGTCTGGCTTGGGGCATTCCAACTAAACAAAAATGACAGAGGTTCAGAAAAATACATAAAGAAAAATTAAAATGGCTAAGTTAAGACAAATACTATAATAGAGGAACCAAAATAAAAGAAAAAAATTTGAATACAGGGATTACTTAGCTTAAGGAAATGGAGACTGAGGGGAGTTGGGATTACAGTTTCCAAGTGTTAATTGACTAGTGCAAAAGAAAAAGGAGTAACTCTTTCTCCAGATCTCTGGTGCATAAGAGTGACCTTCAAAGGTTTTAAAACTGCAGCAAAAAGGTTCAGGGCAGATACTAGAAAAAACTTATTGCAGAAAGGATCTTGGAGTACTGAGGTAATTGGCTAGGGAGCTCTAAGCTAAAGTCTGGAGCAAGAATAGTTCAGACAAACATGAGTAAGGAGTGACAGTGAGAGGGTCTTGGGGACAGAAGGTGAGCCTGATTATCTCCTGAGGTCCCTTTTGGGACTGTTTTCTCAGTCATTGTGATTCTCCTGTCTTACAAATCATGACTAGCTCTTAATATAGCCCTCTATTACTGTACTGATGCTTCTATTTCTGGAGTTAAATGGGTATCTTAAGAAGACAACTAGTTCAATTAAATATGCCTCCAAGGCTAGCTTAAAAGCTGTTGGAGTTTACAGAAAAAGTATAATCTTGAAAAACATGATATGAGCTGGGTACCAAATGCATTTTAATGCTGAAGCACGTAACAGTTGTGTGGCATCTTCTGACTGATCTGCACATGGCATACAGTGCTTGTGATTTAGCTACAGACCAGGACGTTTTTCTTGCCTATTTGATCATCTGAGGAAAGACCCACGGAATACCATTCCTGGTTCCCCAGAGACTGCAAGCTGTATTTGAGGGCTCACAAAACTTTGATTGCTGGTTGATGTATTAAACAAGAGAGTTGACTGAAGAAACCTCTAATATTTGCCTTTTATCAAGGGATTTCTGACTAGCTCAACATGTAGTATCAACAGTCAGGAAAAAAAGAGGTTCCTCCTTCAGATATGAGGATATTGCAAAAACCAGCATAATCTTGCTTTGACCTTAACATACAAAGGAATTTTCTCTTTCTGTTCTGTCTCAGTTAGATATGCATTTCGAAAAACAGTGCTCTATTAATCTTTATTTTAAGTCATCAGGAATAAATTCTCATATAGCTGCTGTCTGATGAGGATGTGGCTACAAATCACCATTTATTAACAGAATCAATAAATGATGTAGAACAGCTATACGACTGTAGTACTCTTCCTACAAAGCAGTAAGATCAGATTTTAATATCTTAAAATGCTCTGCTCTTGCTGTGCTAGATTTCCAGTGGCTGTAGATATTTTCTCCTTGTGGTGAGAATTGCCATTATCCTGTGTGCAAACAAAAGTCTCTGGGCTTGAGTCAGCTCTAGCTTGCCCTGGCACAGGCAAAACCAATTTCAGGTCACAAAATGAAGCTGAAAGGGGATAGACAGAACAACACTGCATGCTTCTGAATATGAGTAACTTTTCAGAACTCACGTGCCATTTCACAGTGTACAGCTTTTGGGAGCAAGAGCGTGTTAGTGGATGGCTTGTTTATATGGGTTTTAGAGGAAAAGCATTTGTTTACAGCAGCCTCACTATAAACTCTGGAGGAACCTTGGCTGTAGCAATTAGCCAGACCCAACAGTGGGTTGCCAGATAGTGGTAAACGAATTTCACAAAGCTGGCTAGTAGAAAAATGAGCCTTTCCATCTTTTTGTTTGCCACCCATGCACTAATACACATTATTTCTCTTCTAGCCCCATAAAGTTTTTTTTTCATTCCTGAGTGATTTCTGTGCCGAGGGCCATTGCAGGCACTGCCAGCACTTCTGTGAATTATTTGCTTCCTGTTGTTCTCTCTTCTTTACATCTCATGACAGATTAATTCAGTAAATCCTTTGATCCCCCTTTGTTGTTACAGGATTCAGGACAGCAGGAAAAGCAACGACACGGAGTCTCCAGACTCAGAAGGCAAAATCTCTCTCTTTATTAGACAAACATATTCTTTTATGGATAGTTCTGAGAAAAGAGACATGATTGGACACTCAGAACTACACCTCTTTGTAAACATCTTGTAAACAAGTCTGGAGCAAAACACCAGGTGCAAAAGATTGTTTAAATTCTTCACAGACCAATGTTTTGGGAAAACTTATCTTTCTCATAGGCCTTACTGCCGCCCTGATACTTGAGAGTTTTTCCCTCCAACTAAGCTTTTAGCATCCACCCCCCTTCACCTTCATTTATAGTGACAGGTCTACCAAGACTTTCTAAGGCTCTTTTCTCCATGGCAAAAAAGACCACAACCCATTCTCTACTGTGATGCCTTGAGAGGCTACCTAGAACAGAGGCTGGACAGTGTTAAAGGAATAAAGTAGGTATTTATTAAAAAGGCCTTCAAAGGCTACACCTTGGGCAGTACAAGAGCCTGGCTGAGGCTACACCCAAGATGGATGACAGGTCATGAGTTTCCACACTTTTATAAGTTTTGGTCCATTTACATATTGGGGTTAATTGTCTAATTACAGCTTCAGGCTATGAAGTCCTGTCATCTCAGATTGTTCTCCTCAATTCACTGTTGTTTATATCTTTTGGGCCTGAAGCTGCAAAGGTGACCTTGGTTCTGAGGCTGGAACAGGATTGTTTTGTCTAACTAAACTGCAAAGAGAACTTGCTAACACTTTATATGAAGTGCAGAGTCACATCCTAATGCAGTACAGAATGTGGAAAATAAGAAAGCTAAAACTTAAGGCATCACTCTTAAGGCATCAGAGTGAGCAGTTTTATTTTCATAGGGCTGAAACAGTCCAGTCTTCACATGGAGCAGGCACATCTGGAGGAACATGCCGGGAGGTAACTAATGCCACCAGGTGGAACTCCAGTGGTGACTTGGTCTGTTGGGCTCCACCGTGGGAGAAAGGTCCAGCATGCACTTATAACACACCTCCTCACAGTGGGTTTGGCAAGGACTTGGCTGGGTTGGTGACACTGTCTCTTTTCTCCGTCTCCATGGGCTGGAAAGGTGACAAACACACTCTTGGTTAGCTGAGTTATGTCCAAGCTGCAGGTGCTTGCAAGGTAGATTAGTCTCATTGCAAGGTCCTAAAACCTGGATGCTCGTGGGAAAGGAGTAGTGATGTTCTGAGCTGGGGGTTGGGAAGCAGGCAGAAGCAGAGTGGAGATTTAGCGTTCAGGAAGAGTGGCTTCTAGACAAAAGTGTATGAAAATAGCAGCTAACTTAAGAGCAAAACCAAAGCCTCAAGTTAAAGGCTCTAAAGAGATATTCAAGCAAGCTGGTCGGGGTGGTTTTAATAGTTCTTGCAGCTTTACCGAACCCGTTTAGTACAAAGTAACAGCCGAAATGCTTTAAAACCAGATGTTTGTGATTAGAGAGGGAGTCCTTGGGCTAAAGGGAGGCATGAGTTTTTGCATTATACTAGGTTTTACTAAGATGGAAAGTAAATTTGGAGCCTTAGCAAACCGTGAGGGGTGACAGGATAGGTGGCTCCTCAAGGGGTTTATTATTTCTTCAGAACAGGCACATATTGGTTTTGGGATGGGATGCAAAGAGAAGCCTAAAGCTGACTTAGCTGACTTAGACATATGTAGATAGGGTTGGAAAACACAGAGAAGACAAATGTGTCTGGCAAATATGTGTACAGGGTGCTTATTTGTCTGCAAAATGGGTTGATTGTTATTGCAGCACTGTTTTAGGGGAAAAAACTGCATTGCTTTCACATTATTCTTTTGAAATCTGCTGCTGCCCCCTTGCTCTTCACTCTGACCTTCTTGCTTGTGAGAATCACTGAACGACCTTCTCCCCACAGCAAGCACGGGCTCCAAGGTCACAAGGCTCCTTGTGACTTTGCAGTGCTCTGCTTCTTCTGCCATGTGTTTAGCTCTTCCACAGTCCAAAAAAAGAATTAAACATGCATCTTAGCTCTCCCAAAAAGGCAGCCTCCATTTTCTGCATTTCCTCACCCTTCAAGCATCCTTTGCCGCTTATGCCTCGCAAGAGGAACAAATCTGTCAGTCTACAGCTCTTCCATTACCTTGGATGCATAATAATGACAAGGTTCCTCAGTGTGAGCCTGACTGGTGCCTGAAATGAATCTCTGCCATGGAGGTCCATGTTGCATCATTGGTTTGTGTGCTGCCATTTGCTTCTGCCTGCCTACGCTGCTACATTTATTCTGTCTTTTGGTTCTCTTTTTACAAACCTGGGCTCTTTAGTCTAGGAAATAACACTCTTATCCTGTGGTTGGAGATGCATTTTCCTGCTAATTTTATTCTTCAGAGGGGTGCACAGTTAACATTTTTGTATAAGCATTGTTTAAAAGGAGAGGAAAATTCACTATCAGTCACATGGAAGGTGGACTGGGATGGTTTACTTAAAATCTGCTGCTGGGATCCTTGGATATCTGACTGTTCTTATTCTCTGACGTGCCCATTAAGATGTTGGAAATCCATTTTTCCTAATAGGAACAGAACTGTCAGTATGCAAGGAACCATGAGTTATTTTCCAGTGTCACAGTAGGATCAGCAGAGTCATAAATGTTCTTGAAAATCTCATTCAGTTTGAAGAATGCATTGCAAAATGTGGCTAACAAGTGTAATGGTGTTTCCCATGGGATGGACCTCTTGAGAATGAAGATTCATGTAAGCTGTGTTATGTTCCTATTAACTAGCAAACCCACTTTTTAATGCAATGCTACACGTTTCTCCTCATAACCCCAATTCTATAGGTAGAGTTTCCTTGGAAATGTTCTCATGCGAGCACTTGGACAGAGAAGGAAGAACTTGGCTCTGTGACTGGGCAGCCTACCCTGGCTCGCTTCCTTGACAAATTTGCACTTGATTCATATTCCCAAGCCTTCCATCATCATCAACCCTCGATCCTCTGTCTCTGCAGGGAGAGGCAGGCTCTGCATTCAGTGATTATTTTGAAGACGAGTGTGTTGGGTAGTTTTGATTACTAATTTGCTATTTTAAGTCCCCATTGTGCTTTGATGGCTCTTATGGGATTTTTCTCTTACAGTAAGGGATGAAGATCTAAGGGGTGTCTATTTGGTTTTTTTCATCCCATAACAATACAAAATGTCATCTTGGACTAAGTAGATACACATGTCACCAGCCACATGGCAGTGCACTAAATAAAAACAGTACCCTTCATACAAATACTTGAATATTTAAGTGGACTTAAGGAAAGAGAAGCAATAAATGAAATACTTCTGGAATATGAAACTAGTCTGCTATTGCTTCATACTCAGTTTAAAAGCAAAAACATCTTAAAATGTCTCCTCTTAATTTTTTAATGCTTATTTTTAAGCTAGGCACAATTAAGAGATTCCCATTTTCAGGCTGGTGTATAAATAACAGCTTTATAGCAAAAGGGCAATTATATTTAATTGTAAACCCAAAGATTTTTCTGATTAATCCGACTGATTTTTTTGCTAGATGTCTTAATACCATATCCCGTTCTGAATTCAGTGAATGTAACCATTTCCTCCTCCTGCTGTAAAGTATTGTTGGTTTCTACTTGCCTCTGCTCTCATCTAGACCAATTAGCCCAGAGAGATGGAAACTATTCATTGTTCTGTGTTTAAGGTACTATCATGCTATTAAACACTGTACATTTTATCTCGCTATTAAACTCAATACATTTTAGCTTGTTCCTTATTAAAATGATCTGTATTAAAGGTTTGTTCTAACACTGTGTATTTACATGGAAAACACTTACTTTAAAGTAAGGTCCTATCACTCACAAGTTGGCAAGTGCTGTATATGCAATGCTTGTGCACTAAAAAACATGTCTGGTGTAAAAACCGAGTCTGTGGTTTCCCTTAATAGAATCAAGATAATTTGAAATCTTGAAGTTATACATGAACATGTTTGCTTGCTGAGGAAATGCCAAGGACACCACTTGGGAGACATATGTTAGCTGTAAGGGTGTCAGGATCCAGTATCTCCCAAATAGAGGTCTGGTGCTGCAGTTGCCTCATGCCTGAGGTCCATCTTACAGCTCTGAGTAGCCTAGTTGAAGCTAGCACATACTTAGGTTGTCAGTGCTAGCAGGATGACTCTCTGATGGCCCCAATCCTTTCAGCACTTCTGCATGAGCTTAATTTGGGATTATTGATGAGTTTACAATGAAGCACATATGTAAGGGCTGGCAGGATTTGGTGTTCCTCATTTGTTGCTACTAGGAGAGATTTCTTAATACACCTATTGTATTTTAATTCAAGAATATTTTTGTTTCAGTAATCAGGACATGTTTACTACAATCAGTGAACATTTCTGGGACTAGGACAGTACATGTTAGCAGAAAACAATATGCCTACTAGAGCTGGTACCATTTCTTTTCCTATAACCTGCAGATATTTCAAGAACCCTCATTGCACTGAGGTTTCAAGTCAAGCTAGTGAACCAGGATGAACATAAGAGACAGAGCAACTGCAAATCTCAGGAGCTGTATTTACTATCCCACTGTAATGAGAATCATTCCTGAAAACAGTCCTTGGACCATCTCGGTGTGGTTTGAGTAGCTCTGGTGTGTTTTTTTTTTACCTAAAACTTGCTACCTTCTAGCTTAAGTACAGAAATATTCTGGTATATTTTGGATTCTGAGAAAGTTTAAATTTAGAGGCATTTATGCTTCAATCTCTTTAGAATGAATGGGAGAGTCTAAGCTGTTGTTTCTGTGTGTCACTTTATATTTTGACAGATGCTATTTCCCCAAATCTTTACCTTGCAAAGCCATCACCTCTACCAGATGAAGGCCTGTACCCTTACATGGTACCCACTGTGGAAACATTGAGAAACCTGTAGATGAGAAATCTCTCAAATTCATGTTTTGTTTTAAAAGCAGCCCCATGGCTTTTACAGATGGCAGTGCTGGGCAGAATTGTCCCCTATTGTGTTTCTTCTATAGTCACTGCAACAAAGTCTGAGTAATTTAGCCTGTTGGCCTGGGTTGTGTCCTGCACTGCTAGAATGAGTGGCAATGACACGATGATTGTAGTACAAGATTAAATGGGGTGTGTGATGAGCATCACGATTTGTAAAAAAAAAAAAACCAACCTAAAACCAAACCCCACAACTGGGCTGTTTTAGACAGAGGCTGCTGATGTGCTGTGTTAGGAGATCTGCACAGCAGTCGTATTGGTTGCGCATTTTTGGGTCTGAAAAAGGCATTGATTGTGTGGTTTATTTATTTATCTTTATTTCTGATTCCTTTAGTTTCTTTTTTTTCCTGTGTGGTTCTGTGCAGATCCCACCACCATGTCCTGAAGCTCATTCCCTGGTAATGAACCTTTCTAGGGAAGCCAGTGTCTGGCATGGTTTGGTTCCTACTGTCACCTGATTTGTACCCTTGGAGCAATGTTGGGGATGAGAACACTGAGGTGCCTGTGCTGGCCGCCTGAGAATCTTACAGTTAATTCCAAGGTCACCCAGGATGTCTAGAAACCCTTCTGATAAAAGATAATCTTGCAATTTTGTCATCTAGAATGTCTTTAAAATGTGTCACAGCTCAGCCTAATTTCATTACTGATGTTTGTTCTGGATATGTTGTTTGTTGCAGTGGCAACTCACGCTGCTGCACCGTTAAATTCTGGGGGAAAAAAAAGTATTAATTCTTTCCAGCAGGAAATGGTTTGGCCTAGTGTATTGTATTTACAAGAAAAGCAACAATTTAATTTAAAAGTTGAAGTTAAAAATGAGAAAATCGCACATGCTTCAAAGAATCTTTTCATGGGGGCCAGTTTCTAGGAATATCATATAAAAGAAAGAAGACATTTACAGTAAAATCAGCAAAACATGAAGCCTTCTTAACCATACCAGGTGAAATGTGGACTCTAACAGGAAGAGATTTGTCTGAAACCCCCACTATGAACAAAAAGACAACATAAGATCTGTGAAATATGTGTTTATAGAGCAAACTTGGAGAAGAGCTGTGCTCATCGTGCAGGGGACAAGTTGCTATGGCTGAGCTGGAGAACTAGCTGGAGTTCCCATGTTCTGCTGAACTCTGCATTTTTATTGTTTAAGATTTTAATGTGTAGTTTGTGATTTCAGTGTAGTTTTAATTCTTTGCTTATTTTGTACACATCCCTTTCCTCTGCCACACTTAGCAGAGCAATAGCATGAAAGGGAGCATGTTTTCTCTACAGGGCACAGACTAAATTGTTATGAAGACTTAGTTAATTTTTGTTTATTCTTTGGCAATGAGGAGGGAGAGCTTTTTTTATGTCACGTTTTTCTCAGATGCCACAGAGTTCAGCAACATCAGGTATTGCATGAAATACATACCCCAAGAAATGTTTGTTTTATTTCAATGAAGTTCCTCCATAGTCCAGAGCAAACATTCAGCTGTTTTGCAAACTGCCTTAAAAATAATCCCCTCCAACCCTCCCTCTCCCCAAAACAAAAGAAGTTTTCCTTCTCAGAAGAGCATCTGTTATTTAGCAACGTCTGAATTTCCATAAATAATCCCAGATTTCCCCTGCACAAAGATATAAACAATTGTTCTGCACTCAAACCTCCCCCGTCTCAGATTCCCTGGCTGAGGAGAGTGGGAGAGGAGACACCAGTGGGGGGCTTTGCAGGGGCATCCATGTCAGGACAGAGGTGGGCCAGGGCAGAGGTGGCTCTTGGACCCTTGTGGGATGCAAAAACTCTTTGGCTGGGTTGAAGACCTCCACCAGTGGGGATTTTTGATGTCATTTGATGTTCTTTTGGTGTTTTAAGCAGCCAGCTGGCCTAATGGACTGTAGATCCTGCCTGGCTTGGAGAGGGTAATGCTGGGATAGGGAAGGGAAGATGCCACCCCACCCCTAACTTGAGCTGTGAGACTGATGTTTCTGGTGGGGCCCCACCAAAAAGCTACTCCAGACTGGATGCTTCCCAGCAGTCCTAACTCTGGGTTTCTTTACATCATGTTTCTGCAGGAGAGGGCAGAGGGGGAGTCAATATCTTCTGAAAACTCTTCCTTTTATTCATAGCTAGGAGATTTTTTTTTGGCTTGGGGTTTTTCAAGCAGTCAATCAGCAAGTAATGACAAAGAATAGTAACTGAGCAACAGAAGATAATGGCAAAAAGAGATATGAATAGCTCTAGAGGCATCCACTGCTTCACAAATTCATGAAATTAATGAAATTTGGCTTTTGGATCCCTGATGATACTGTATTCTTAATGCATGAATATATAACTTGAGAAGCAACGCCCCTTGAAAGATTTGTTTGTTCTCCTGGCCAGAATGTAGTTTTTTTTTTTTTCTTCTGAGCTAAAGTTGCTGGCAAATTAAGCCATGCTTTTGGTTGGTTTAATTTTCACCCCAAAATTATTATTTTTTAATTGCAAAATGCCAGGATGCCTAAATTCCTTCAGTGATAGAGTAAACAAGGACACCATTTTTCCATTAATATCTTGGGATGGCTATTTATTATCTATGTATAAAAGAAAATCTGCTTATGGGGGCTAGGGTGCCATTTCAAAGTGAAGATCATTTTTCCTCGCATTGACCTTGTCCTAGGATTATTCCTCTTCCATTTGGTCACAGGTCCAGGCATCTTCTCTACGCTTTGAAAATCTTGCAAAAATTAATTTCACTATTAGTCTCGATATTACTCCTTGACTCTTTCTTGGATCCCTCACCTGCTGACAGCTCTGGTGGGTCTTCTGATGGGTCCTCTGGTCTTCCAACTTGCTTCCATTGGCACCAATTTTCTTTCACGCGTGAGCTGTTGGGCAGTGGATACAGCCTGAACAAATATGCCTGTTCAGTATTTGCAGTTGGTTTGCCTGAAAAACAGCAGGAAATAATCCTGAGGTTTAGAGCTGGATGGAAGGGCTTGTGGGGGCTGAATTTACACATTTGAAATTTTTGCTGTTGGATTGGCCCTGTAAGGAAATGAGTGCAGAGGATGACATTCACTTTGCATCCTAATAAGGCACCACAAAGACATCCCACTGTCAACTGCTGAAGTTGATTTGATTTGAATTCCACAAAGCCTTAGAAATGTTTTCGTTTTGCCGCTTTGATGTTTTTATGTCCTCTTTAATAACATTGTATACTGAAAAGATGGTAGGATCTTTTTCTTTACAGTTTCATGACAATGAAATAATTTGATGTCATATGTGAAAAGAAAGCAAGAGTACCTTAGAGTAGGTTAGCTTGTTTGAACACTGTCTGCTTTTAAAACTTACATACCCATGCACAAATTCAGTTGAAATTATAGATCTGTGTAAACTTAAGTTACCCAAGCTCAGCAAGGAAGTTTTGACTTTCTATGCTAGCCTTTGTTCTTGCCGATGTCGCTGACTGCTCTGGTACCTGAAATAGGACCTCTAGTCTCCTCTTGGCCAGGCCAGCTTTTTATATCTCGGGTCCTGCTGTTTATCTAAATATTTCTCTTTAATCTGAAGAACTTGTTTTTCTAGAGGAAGAGTTTTCTGGGAAGGAATCCAGGAGTCAGCAGTGCTCAGCTGCACTGAGGTCTTGCAGTGTGCAGGATCAGCAGCAGTCAGTGAGGAGGTCTCTGATGCTGTGAGTTACAATAGAGGGAAGAGATTATGAAGCCTTCCCTTACCCTGGGCCTTCAGGCACAATACTTATTCTGCACCAGGCCAGAGGGTGGTGGGATGTGGTCCAGTGGCTTTCTTTTCACTCCTGTAAAAACTCACCAAGAAGCAGTTTGCTAAGAAAAGCCTTGTTTCTCTGAAAAAATGGCCCAAACCAATATTAGAAATAATACTGTTTTAAAGCATTGGACACCTTCACTGTAGGTTGTTCGTTGGTGTTCCCACATCTCCTGCCACCCCAAAATGAATCTAACCTTAAAGTTGAGCACATTTCTATCTTCAGCAGCATCTGTGTCTTCAGTCTGTTTGTTTGGAATTTTGCATGACATTAGTTCCTGAGGTTTTGGTGTGTCTTATCAATGTATGAAATGAAATTCAAGGTTTTTGCTTGAAGATGTGAATAGCCTGAAATCTAATTACCAGAGGGACTGCCCTTCTTCCTTCTGTGGTGCTGCTGCCATGGGAACTGTCAGAGATGACCTACTGAGTTCCCTTACCACAGACAGGAAGTCTTCTGGTTGTTTGTCATCCCCCCCACTCTGAGTTTTAAAACTCTGAATTTTATAACCTCCCCAGGGAGCTTCAAAGTCCCATCCCTTCTCTGCCCCGCAGAGGGACGTGGCTGGCTGTTGGATTCACTGGGCTTCAGATCAGGAGTTGCACACAGAATCTTTTTGAGTGTCCTAGTGCTCCATGGTGGTGAAAGTCAGGAAGTTTTGTGGTGTTGATGGAGACTGCATCAAAGGCTTCATGTACGGTGTCTAAAGCAGTAAAGGCACAGAGGTGGCTAATGTGTGCCTATGAATGTAGCAGCTGTAAGTGTATCAGTGCTGAAGTCTTCTCTGAATGTCCTGCAAGGGGAGGGAGGCATCAGAGCTCAAAATATAAAAGTTTTGGAGGATTCTAAGTCAAGAAAATTTCTTCTGTAAGGGGAAAGAGAAAGGATGTGTGGAAGATAAAAACAACTGTTCTTCTCAGATACACCCTCTTCTTGCAGGACACATATGCTATTCATTTATGCTGATGGGGGAAAATATTTGTCCATTTTACTTCGTAAACAAATGCTGAGATTGTGAGACTGAGGCCCTTTTTGTAGCTGTGACTTCCCAACTGCAAACTCAAATTGTAATAAACTTTCTGGAAAAACCTTTTCTGAAAAGCCTCCTGCCTATATTTTCTTTACTATGGCTTCTCCAAAGCGAAGCCACACAGACTTGGTTTGCTTGGCTAGAATTCAGGTCAGCTTTTGATTTTTTTAATGCCACTTACATGAATTCTACACCTGTGAGCTTCAGTCAGCTTAAGAGACCTGAGGAGGGATGAAGGGGTATCTTCTAACTGAGGCTGGACAACATGTGGCCAGAGGGGCCAAGTTCTGGTGCAAGGGGAAGGATAGGCACCAGGAGACTGAAAAAATGATGGTTTTGTGAGAGTGTCAAACTCAGATACTGGGAAATAGTTTACATATTTATTTATCTACCTTAGATTTTGCTGTTTTGGAAATGTGGTCTTTGGTCTCATGATTTCTGTAACAGTACTTGACTATCTCTTTTGTGCTGCCCTTCCAAGATTCCCAGACAAAAGATTCATGGAAAAGAACTGGATTTCGGAGGTTTACACAGACCCCTTAAGCACCATGTGCTGACTGCAGGACTTGAAAATTGACTTTTTCTGACAGGTAGGGTTTTCTCTGCTGTGCCAACCAGCTGCAGGTGGTATGCAGTTGCAGAGCCTAACCCAGTGCTGTCTCCTGCAGTGGAGACAAAAATATGTAAGACATCTGTGTCAATAAAATGTCCTGACAGGAATTATTCCATTGCTGTCTGCGACTGCAGTGGCACTGACAAAAATCACAGATGGATTGGGACACGTGTGGGAATGTGTCTACCTGAGCTGGGTCCACTTCTGTGCTGTTCTCTGTGAATGCAAATACTGTACGATCTTCACTGAATGCTGGAGCAAATATTTAGAAATGGGGTTGTTTTAAGTTCTCTGAGGTGCTGCTAAATCTCATGTTGCAAAATTTTGCTGTTTACCAGAATCCTGAGTGACTCCCAGGAGCTCTCTCACCTCTTCTGCAATGAAGACCTTGCAGGCACAGATGCCCACTGAATTTCTGCCAAAAACAACTTTCCTACCTCCAGTACGTGCGCGGCAGGGAGGAGAGGGCACCTGGAGCGCTGGTGCTCCTGCTGCTAGCTGAGGTACTGGCAGGGTTGTGCTCATGTATCCCTGACTTAGTGTGTGTGAGAGCAACCAAGGGGAATAGCTGAGCCCCTTGCATCTGGCCCTGTTTGCCTGCTAGGCAAAAATCAGGTTCGAGGGGGAATAAACCCTCCTTTCTTCAGAGCAGTACCCCTCTTGCTGCATAACCCACTCCCTACACACCCACTGTTGTGCTCGCCCTTCCAGGCTTTGTCCAGAGGAAAAAAGGACAGTGTGGAGTGTCTGTATGAATCACTCACAGGTGTTCAGAGACAGCAGTGCAGCAGACACTGGCTCCTCATGGTGGGTTGGTCAGGGCCTGGCAGTCCATATTATGGAACATGGCTGGAGCATCTTGTTAAAGCTGTGGCTGTGTCACAGGGAGACTCCACGTGATTCCACTCTTGCCCTTTGGTGAGGATGGTGGCATGGGTTGCATCTCATACTCTGTAAATCTCAAAGGGTCAGTTTATTTTACCTTATACTTGCATGTAGCTCATGTTCCAGGAGGACTTTCTGCTTTTCTCCTGGTGTTGCTACAAAAAGCTGGTCGCTTGACTGGTTTACTCCTGTGGTCCCAAAGGCTCAGTGGTGTGCAGTAAGAGAATTATCAGTGTTTGGCAGCAAACACAAGAGGCTGTGAGTGAAAGGGAGAACAATGGCATGAGCTGTCCTGGGCCAGTGCTTTTGGCCACTCCAAGTCTGGGTGATTGCCAAGAGTAAAACTTTATTAGTACTGAAGCAGCATGTTTCAGGCTTTCTCAGAGCTCAGAAGAACCTTTGGTACATTCAATGGCCATGCCTATGGAAGTATTTCAGTTTATTTCACTTTCTGTGAAAAAAGGCTTGCTTGTGCCTAATTGTTCTAGTGCCATTTCTGAATGTTAGGGGTGCTTTCATTCTGGCAAACACCCAAATTAGTATTTGTAAGGCTTTTTGATGTGCAAGAAAACAAAATTATGTGCAAGGAAATAAAGAACAATAGGCAATTTGCTATCTTTTGTGAGAAGGGGATGGGAGAGCAGCTGAATATGTCACCCTGCTTTTCCACATGATCCAGTTCAGAGCCGAGACTTGTTGCTACAACCCACTACTTCCACGCAAAAGGCAAACATCTGCAGAGATTTCTGTTTCTCTTCATGTGGTGAAGCAAAGACACCCTTCGTGGCCATGGCGTCTGACCAGGGCAGTGTAGGGATTCCCCTCTATGCCAGCCAGAGCAGTGTCCACCCCCGGCATACACTCAGGGCCATTGCAATTTCAGATGGCTGCACATCAGCTGCACGATGTGGGAGTGAACAGGCTGCTCCAGGGGATGCTATCACATGGGTTACAGCCTCCCTGCAACACTGACCCCCTACCTTCATCTTCCAGCTAAACTGGTGCTTGATCTCACATGCAGGAACCCCTCAGTCAGTCTAACACCTGCTTGCTGTGTCCCCAGGTTTTATTCTAACATCAGAACTCAGTGGCCTGTGGCACTGGGAACAGGTCACAACTGATTTTGACCTTGTGCTGTTTGTACGTGTGCAAAGTGGATCTAAAAGGCTGACAGGCACATCAGAGGAACTCTGAAAATGGCATCGGTTCCCCTCTGTGCACCTGTGAATGCACAGTGTGAATAATCCTGTTGGGGAATTGGCGCTGATTTGGACTTGACTCTCTTGCCCTAAATTCTGTGAATTATTATACCACAAAAGAACAAATTATGCCTTGATTTGGCTAGATTTAGCCACTAGATTTGGGGATGACCTTTCAAAATCCTGTCAATTTCTCCTGGTCTTTCCTCCCTCCTTTTGCAAGTAAATGTGTTGATTCTCTATTTTGATAAAGCTCCTTCAAATCTGGGGCATCTTTTGGCTGCATCTCTCCCTCCACTGGAAATAATGCAGTCCCTTCCCCTGTGCCCTCTGTGCTGCTACAATTCTTCATCTGCAGCAGGGCTAGCAGCCAAGTCCCTTTCTGAGCATCTCTTGTGTGGGGCTCCATCCAGATGCTTCGGGAGAGAGAGTCCATCAAACAGAGAGTGCTGTGATTCAGCCTGTTCTCAGGGATCTCTGAAATGGTCCTGTAGTCCCCAGAAAATGCTGCAGCTGCCCATCTAGATGCCTCACCAGAGATGCATTCATCCTCCATATCCAGGATAGCACAAAGGAAGGGAAGAGATAAACACAAACATTTAGTTGGCAACATGAGTGGTGGAAAGGATTTAATTTTCTCTGTGACAAGGCTGGTATTTTTTTTTTATAATTTCTGTGTTATTATTTACCCTTCCTGCTTTTCTTCTTTTATAACTACAGCAAGTTGATGACTCTAATCAACAGTTCCTTGGCTGAATGATAATTTGGTGATGAAGGTGACAGCAATAGTAATTATGAATTCTACAAGAGAAGTTGTGTTTACAATGGAAAAGTTTTACAGCTTATTTTTAGTAAATGTTGTATTTCCCACAAAAAATCACCATCTATAATTGACTTGCACTGCTCATGGTCTCCTTTAGAGAAGGGATTGGCCAGCTTGGAGAGAGTGTTGAGACAGATGGACCTTCTCTCTAACAGGGTGCTGTTGTTCTCAGGCTCCTTTGTTTTTCCATAGGAAGCAGCTTAGAAATTTCTAAAAATTAATATGAGGAGCTAAAAAAGCCCCAAACCAACCATCAGTAATGAATAGGTATTGCTCACATCCAAAAGATTTGCAACCGTTGACCACCTGTGAAATTCCTGTGAGGTCTGACCTCACTTCCAGCAAATCTACCATTTCTTGCTTCCGAGTAGAGTTTCCTGTTCAGCCAAGCTGGTCGTCTTCCCTGCTTTCCTGACTTAGGACACAATGGGATTGCCTGCTCATGTGTTTTTTAAAAGATGGTTCTTTTAAACTGACCAGCACTCATGTACCCCTAAACCCTCAAAACAGATTCCCAGGGCACACTGCTAAGTAGCTCCTTGAGTAGCTTCAAGTTGGCTCTCTGAAACATTTTTCTTCATTTAGAAAAAAAGAGGTGGGAAAATAATTTTGAATTTTTTATCAAAAATGAAAAAGAAATTCAAGACCCAACTGTGATTATTTTGCTTTCCTTCCAGCTTTCTCTTATAAAACATATTTACTATTTGTGAACTGCTTTGGTAAAGGGCAAGTCATGTAATTCCTGGAGAAGGATGACCTCAGGTTATGAAAGACTCTGAAGTAAAGCCAGATGAACAATGAGAATCTAGGGAATTTTCTTTTACATTTCTCTCCAAATTGCCATTGTTTGTAAAATATACCTAGGTGCTGCTTTTGCCTGTGTTTTTGGAGCCAAAGCCACAGCAGAGGTAGCTAACCTGCCAGAGAAACCTTAGCTAAGCATTTAGGTAATTACATGACACTTAAGAAAGTTTTAGGCAGATTTTGAGCCTTATGTCCAATGTTTCCTTCCTCTGTGTGTTTTAAAAATATTACCACAGCCCCTATTAAAATTACCCAGGTGACAAATGATTGTTTGCCAGTTACTCTTCCTACTGCNGAAAATATTACCATAGCCCCTAGTAAATGATCATTTGCCAGTTACTCTTCCTACTGCTGTGCGCTTTGCATTTTGTCAAGTGTGGGGAAATGACCGCTGCTTCTTCATGTGAGGAACTTTGCTGGTACACTGGCAAGTTCTGTGTGCATGTTAGACAGATGATGCCAAATGCAGCCTACGAGATACATCCCATGGCAGGTCTCTTGACTTAAAACTGGTCTCCAGGTATCTTTGAAGAATTGATGGACTATACTGCCGTCCCTCTTGTTGCTGGAACTGCCATGTCATTAGAGAGTAGGAGCTGTCTTACTTTCCCAATGTTAACACATTTCTGTTCTTTCATGTCACTTCAGGTTAATGCTGCAAATCTGGAGATGATAAAATGGTTATGAATTCTAAAATAATGTCCTTCACATCGTCTATGGTTCTCAACATTCTGTCAGCTGAAAAATATGTGCAAGGGCTACTGATTTTTAGTCCAAGACTGTCTTGTAGCAACACACGCCTCCATAACCCCCAGATCAGTTGTGGCCCTTCTTTCACAGTAGCATTTCTGCAGACCTCCTCTGCCAGGCTCAAAGGGCAGCAGGACTCTTTGTTCTTCAGCTTTAAGCTGTTGCAACTCAAATTACACTCCCCCCCGCATCCTTTACATTGCATGGCTATAAAGTAGCAGTTTGTTTTTAAACTAGTGGTGTTAATTTGAGATTTTGGCTGCACTGGCTACTTCTTCCTTTAGCTTTTGCTTTCACAGATATGACAGGAAAAATAACTGATTTTTCTGAGAGAACTCCCCTTTAACTAGTAACTTGTTTTATTTGGTAGCTGAAATCACATACCTTTAGATGGATGATGATGAAGTAATGTTATAAATGACTGGGGAGACCTGAAACTTCTTTCTCTGCTTTCCTGCATCTGTCAGGAATAAGTAAATGAGACAGCGAGGTCCTGGTCACCCAGCCCTGTGCTCAGCATGGAGGGCAACTGGCACAGGGTAGTTCATATCTATGCAGCTCATGTCTTCTCCCAGTGGTTATTGTGGCGACTCCGGGCTCACTGCAATTTCCAGAACCACGTTGGAAAATTGCCTCTGGGAGGGTTGGATGGGTTTGGGTCCTGTTATCACATCCACACTGAAGAAAGGGGTTGCAAGGGTAGTTGATGATCCTCTGGGTAGGAATATTTGATATCCTACTTGAACGAAAGGTTGGATTCTGGATCCTGAGGCAGGTTGTTCAACCATCAGTACAAGACATTTGTGGTTTTGAAAGATTTTTTAAAAATCCAGCTCTGAATTTTGTAGCTCTTAATGAATTTCATTAGAGTGCTGTTACTTGAGTAAAATACAGAACTCACAATGAGCAAAATCTAATTAAAAACATTAGAAGATTTTGAATAAGCATTACATGAAAGAGACGAGTGAGGACAAATTTACAGTTACTGTGTTCTCATGCTCATTTCAGTCCCATCAATCCTGCCATTGCCTTCTTAGACAATATTTCAGCATGAAAAAAAAGCCTCTAGAGTTTGACTAAACTTGCTTGGACTCACCCTGAGACATGAGTATGGTAGTGCAAAGGTAGCAGACGTGCTACTGCACGTCTGCAGAGACATGAGGCTTGTGTTGTGCAAAAGGAAGCAAATAACAACTTGCTGCTAAGTATAAACCAGAGCAGCTGTGGACTGCAGCAGCCATCTAGCCAGTTTAACTGGTTACATAAGGTGAGTCTGCATGGCAGCATCCAGCATGAAATCCCAGGCCTAAACTTAAACCCTTAAGAGATCTTCTTGCTGCTGAGTGGTGGCTCTGAATGGTCTTTTTCTCTGTACATGGTGTGTGTCAGTAAGGAACGAGTGTGCTCACGACTCGGTACACTGATCCTGGTGTCATTCATGTGTTCATGGTCACCAGCTGAGGGGGAAAAATGGAAATAAACCTCACACATTTTATATTAAATCTGATCTGCTAAATCTGATGTTCTGGGCTATTTGTCTAGGAGGGTGTAAAAATGACTGGCCACCTCTGGAGTCTTTAAAATCAACAACACTTTTGGAAGGAGGTGAGGGGGTGTCTGGAGGAAGGGTGGGTGGCACGATAGGGATTCCCCTCCCACCGTGGCATAGCAATAGCAGCTCTGCCTCCCTTTGGAGGGAATGGTATTTGTACACTTACCAGCTCTGGGCTTTGGCTTCCACTGCTGGCATGTGCACCGTGGGAGGTTGCAAGGAGCAGAAAATTTGCAAGGCATTTGTACAGCCTCTCTGAGAGCTGCAGACCAGGGCAGTGTGAGGAGCTGCTCTGGGCTCCTGAAGGCTGGGAGCAAAGAGCTGGCGTGCATGATCTGCAAATGGGCAGTGTGGGAACTGGGCTGTCCTCTCACTGTAATTTCTACTCAACATCTCACCTGGCAGGACTCACTCTGAAGTACCTTATAGTGGGAAGGCAAGATTGCTGCAAACACCTGATAGGTGTTACTAAAAGGGTGCTCCTTACAGGGAGAGACTTTTGAAAGCTGCTTCTTGCACTAGTTTTGCTCCACTGGCTGCTGAGGGATCAAAAGGAGAAACAGGAGCACAAGGCAGAAATACCAACACCTTTTCATACAGACAGTGATTTAATGCATGAAAAACCAACCGAGAACCTTTCCTTGTGGTGCCAGGGAAAGCTTTCCTTGTAAGACTCTCCTCGATCACTTTACCTGAAAACTTCTGCCCTGCATTAAACAATGCATGTTTAACCAATGCTAATTGCCAATGTTCGGGCTGAAACTAGGGCAGAGAGTTTTCCAGGAAAAGTGGGGAAACCCTTTCCAATGTGATTATTGCTTGTGAGCTGTGTCAGGGTGAGGGGGGCAGAAGGGCATGAGCAGCAGCAATATGGTCTTTAGCAGGTGTTGGGGAGAGCAGAATCTAATGAGAATCATAGAAACACTTGAAAGCTTTTTAACTCCATACGGGATTTTCAGGAGCTGTTGATAGGAAACAGTAGTGATCCAACTGACAGCTAAAGAGATGAAAGGAAGCCGTTTGGATTAAATAAGATTTAGGAAATAAAAGGATTAGTGCTAGACAAAAGCTAGATTTAGGGGTTTATTTAATGAGTGCAGTGTGGCATGATGGGATGTGGGGCATCAGAAAAGAGATGAAAGACAAAATAAAAAGACGAATGCGGGAGGTAATACAGAGGCAAGGAATCAGCACAACATCTCCAAAAACCCTTCACAAATCTTCTTATAATTGAAAATGGTACCAAAAAAAGTAGTTTTCATTAGCAGTCCTGGATTCTTTACATAGTAACAAGAAGTGTTACAATGACAGGAAATCTTCTGTTATGGGGCTGTCAGCTCAAATCCCTGCCACAGAGGAGAAGAGCATACACTATCAATCTACTTGCCCTTATAGATGTCTGATGTGATAAAATCAGATTTAAGTAAAATTATCGCTCCGTTGGATTTATAATTTGTTGTGCTTCCAAGTAGGGGCTGCTGAAGGACCAGTCTTGTTTAAGAGATCTTCATTTGGAGTTGTCTAGTGAAGCTGGTGGCAGTCTCAGAAATGAGGGGTATGCACATGTCAGTGGAGTGAGGAGCATAGGACTCCTATGAGGAGTTCTTACGAGGAGCATGCAGCCTCTGTCACAGGAACATTTCATCTTGTAGCTTTAAAAGCAGGACCAAGTGTTTTACAGAGCTCAAGTTCTCCACTTTATCATCTAAAGGTGCCCGTTTGTATTACTAGCGAGGTAAAGAAAATAAAATTGTGTGTAAGAATTTGACTCGAACAGGTCAGTTGTTCGTTTAGCAACTCCTCCAAAGTCTGCTGAAGACAGTAGAGTGGCTACCAGTGGGTTTGGCTCTGGCATTAAGATAATGTAGCCAGGTCAGATACTCTTGGTTTGTGAAATTGCTGTTTGGAGAAAATACCACATCCCCTGTTCCAAAGATGGTGTTACTCCTAATCCTCTGGATAGTAGTGGATATCTGTAATGTAGGCAGGGATATCTCTAGTGAGAGCCTGTTA
Source organism: Nicator chloris (assembly GCA_013400495.1). Lineage (NCBI taxonomy): Eukaryota > Metazoa > Chordata > Aves > Passeriformes > Pycnonotidae > Nicator > Nicator chloris. The sequence goes on from WAAE01020047.1 coordinate 147,085, forward strand.
GAGGAGGAACAACAGAACTTCTGTTTCCTCCCTTCAAGTCTCCAAGTGAGATTGGGTCCCTTTCTTATCCATGTGCAAAGGAAAAAGTATTTTGTGGCCTAATTTTACCAGTAGGAACATTTTTACAAACACAAGTAGTTACAACTGGTCTAGGAAAGTTAGAAGTTTGTGGTGGATGTTCGCATTAAAGTAATCCAGATATCTGCTGTCAATGTTTCTGAAATACATCAGGATAAAAATATTTCTTCAGACAATATTCTCTTTCATTTGTTCTATTACCGCAGAGGTATGTTAGTAGGATTTACATATGGCTAATAGGTAACAAACAAACAAATGAAAAGCCAGGAAATTATTTAAGTTTCTTGGGAATGCTTTCTATGATATTTTGTAGTTTGGGCTCTACGTGGTCCCTGAGTGGTTTTGTTGCTGAACCTGGATAAGAAATATAAACAAAATAATAGATTAATTTTTTTTATTGCTTTGTATCTTTTATATTACTCTCTGTAAAGAGATGTGTGGTCCGGTTCATTGCCTTTGGGTGGAAAAGAAAGCTTGACTGAAAATTTACAATGTGCCTAAGAGACATTTTATTTGTTCAATAAAGCGACCTTCAATATACCAAATAAATAAGAAAATTTTAATAATTTTTCCCCCCTCCAATTAGCCCTTTTATTTATTTTATTACAGTTTTTGTCCAGTTGAGTGAAAGCAGCTAAAAGTTGTTTTCCTTAATGAGCTGGTCACCACATTATTAATACAAAATTAATATGGTCTCCGTTCAGATATGATTTTTAAAGGTACTTAAACATCTGCTTGGATTTTCCAAAACGCCCAGCTGGATGAAGTGTCTAATAACTCATAATGTCAGGGGGCATAAGTCAGCATCTGTAAGTGCTTAGGTACCCTTGAAACTGGGGTTTTCAAAGTTTGCTTTAAATAACTTGCCTGCAGCCCTGGACTCCTTGTCGGTGTCTTCCCACTTCCAAACAAATGCAATCAAGTCCAAGGGGCAAAACTGACAGTCTGTGGACTACCCTGCAGCACAAGTCCTTTCTGGTCTCTGAGCACCACCGCCTTGGTTGTGCCATGTCCTTGCTTTTGAGGGCCTGAATTTGCAGCCTGAAGATATGTCCTATAACAGTAGGCTTTGTTCATGTGTACTTCAGGAGAAGAGTAGGTTTGCTGGTTTGGTTGATTTATTCCCCCCCCTCTCATTTTTAAAAGTCATAATTATATCTGCCAAATCTGTTTAAGAGTGTCCAGGTGACAACTAGGGGACACTTGTGGAGTTCCTTTACCGCCAGCCCTTCCTTTCCCTGGGTGGATGATTGACTAAATTTAAGCAGTTTTTCATGAGTACAGTAATTGCCAGGAAATTCTGGTGCAGGTTATTTCAAATCTCCTGTGTCAGAGTTTCACATCCTTCTTCCAGGACATGAGGACACTACTGCAGATATCTGCAAGTATAATAGAGATCACTGGAGCTTAACAATAGCTGATTTTCCAGTGGGTATGTTGGTTGCCATTGGGGTTTCTGTTTGTTTTTAAATCTGAAATCAATTATCTGTCATGGGAAATGTTTTCTTGGACAAGGAACATTTGGAAAATGTGTTTTAAAAATGAGAAAATGAGGGTATTAATAAAAGAGAGTTTGAGAGCTTCATATTTAACAATGCCACTATACTGCCTTTAGGTAATACATGGATGATTGCTTTAGCCATTATTTCAGAACATCCTGGAACGCTAATTTTTACACAACTACATATTTATGATAATGCATTCCAAACTTTGAAAAGGTTCCAACATTACTTTCTTTTAAAATTACGCTTAATTTGATTGTGCTTCTGCACCGCCGTCTTCCCTCATTTTTGTCTCTCTTTCTATTAGAGTGGAAGAAATGCCGAAATATTGTTGTGATGGACTTGAAATTTCTCTGCCAGAACATACCAGAGGTTTCAGGAGAACAGGAACTCCTTTTTGTCCTCAGCCACAACAGAATACTTATCTGTTGTCCAAGTGTATCCCTGGGGACAGCCTTCACGCAGAAGCAATTCTTCCTCACTAGCAACAGGGCTTACCTGGCAATTGCTGCACTCTGTGCCTTCCCACCAGCTCCCCTTACCCAACCACTGCTGCTAATGTAAGTTTGAGGGGGCTTGTGCCCCTCTCAGACACTATCCGATATCCTTCAACCCCAAAATAAAGTTGGCAGAGCCAGCAACAGACTGTTCCATACTGATCACACATTATGAGTGCCACGAAATAAAATGGCTAAGGAAAATGTCTGTGGATTTTTTTCCTGGCTTATTCATTCTCCAAATTCACTTTATCTCTAGGTGATACATGTGACTTAACCTTAGAAAATTTTTATTGCCAGTTTGGCCAACCAGAAGGTATAAACCCTGTGACTTCAGGCTCAAGGACCTTAAGGGTCTTTTCCAACCCAAACGATTCTATGAGTCATTGATTCTAGTCCTGTATGTTTTTTTCATAGATGTTATAGATGAAAAAGAGTATTTTCCTTTTTTTTCCCCCAGTGTGTCACACTGTGGTAAGCAGCAGCAAGGTGGAACGCTGAAATCCCTGCTCAGGTGGCCTGGCACCCTATGTAAAGGCATCAAAGGAAATTTGTTGAACTCATACCCTCTCTTACATGAGGTAATTGTGCAGATTGTCTCACGCTTCTGGTCGGCTTTGATGTGAGCTGCAATATTTCTATGATCTCAGCCTAGGGACAAGCTGGTGGCCCCAGACTCAGCAGTGGTTAAACACGAGTACAAACAAAGTGGAGATTTGCTATGTGCCAGACAAAGACACTTTCAAGTGTGCCCACGCACTCATAGAAAATTGGTATCTTTGGTTTATTGCAAATATGTAATGGTACCAAGAGAAACAGTATTCCAGGCTAAATAACATGTAATGGTTACCAGCTCATGCACCTTGACTCCGTGATTTCAGGCTGTGAAAGTTCAGATGATAATTGTGTAAATACTGGTGGAAGGCTTTGCATGTATTGTCAATTTCCTTTCTTACAGATTAAAGGGTTTCTGCACTACTTGTTTTAGTAAGTCACTGAAGTCAGCTTTAGGAGATATTAGATCATGTATGAAATGCATGTATGTAACTCAATAGACACATTTCTCTCTTTTTCTTTTCTTTGTCCTCGTGGCTATTTATTTTGAAGGAAGATGTGTATAAACTGTCAGCAGTTCTTGAATCACTGAAGTCTTCAGCTGCTGTGTTTTGGGGACCAGATGATTTGCCTACAACTACTGAAGGATGGTATCCTCTGTTTTATATTTTCAAGCCAAGAGAAAGGGAAAATGCAAGCTTACAAAAGAGATGGTCTAATGGAAGGGATTGCTAAAACATACCTTAGTATTGTCATCAGTACATTATATCAAATTGGGTGTATCAGAGGCAATATGAGAAGCTTCTGGGTGGGTGCAGAGGGATGAGGGAGGATTTTTTAAAGACAGGGAGAGGTGTAAACCGCATTAGTAGTCAACTAGAACAGTCAGCCCTGTTCCTGGGCCTAGGTATAAGCTGAACTTAAAGGTGTAACTATGGAGAGAGGCTTGGTTTACTTCTGGGTGTCTCTGTGTGCTTTGGGAAGCTACATAGCACGTTCTAGAACTGCTTTGATGTTTAGCAATTGGTTTATTTTTAAGAATTTTGGTTAAGCTTCACAAAGCCATGAAGATTCCCTGTGAGGAATCTTGCCATAATGCAGATTTTGAAGAATAAACATAAGAGGTGGGCTCAAGCTGAAACTTGCTGAGGCTGCTTCCCTGTGTATCCACCATAGGAAAAAAGACCTTTTTGCTTTGGGGAGCAATTCTTCCAAATGCTAGTAAAAAGCTATGAAGCTGTCAGTGCAACCCCTAAAACTCGGGATAGTTTTGGAATGGTAATGTGTTCACTGTAACAGGTAATGGGAACATTACATCTGGTCTTCTTCAGGATGAGTCACACACTTTTCCTCTTTTCTAATTCTGCAGAGACTTGGCACCTCTGTGTGATGAAATCCATATACTGGCTGTGGTTACAGGGCTGAGCAAAACACAGAGCAGATGAAGAGATACAGGTCAGTATGTGCATCTAAAACTGTTTGCCAAGATGACACGGATCCAGAAGAATGTTTGAATATCATCCAGAAATTGTCATTCCTGAATATACATCCACTGAGATGACCCAGGAGAACACACACCTGGTTTTTACTTAACCAGTTACAGAAGAGATACCAGCTTGAGGGTCCTGAGACCCTGGAAAATAGTCAGACGGGTCAATGCTGTTGCTAAAATATCATGACATTTGGGGTACAATGAGCTGCAGTTTTAATTTTGTTTAAAAACCCCACCCAAAACCAGAAGGACTGTGCACTAAAAAAGAGGACAGAAAATGTACAAAACTATTTCAGCTTTGCCAGTTTGATAAACAGGCTAATGCTTGGGGTTTTTTTTCCCACTTGCTTGCTTTTTGTTTTATCCTACATAAGCAACAGACAATATTTTGAAGCTATTTTTTCTATTTATAACATTCCCTGCAGCCAACAGGCCCTTTATCTGGAAGAAGATACTTATGGATAGAAACTCCCTCTCTGGTTACTGACATTAACAGTGCAAGACTGTGTCCTCCAGAATGAGTGACTTTAAACTGAGAGGGAATAAAACTCTGTGTATTATGCAAAAGTATTTCTGTGCAGAACCCTGGGAATATTCCACCTCCTAGGACCTGTTACGGAAAAAGAAAAACTGAGGTTTAGTCTAAATTTTGCCTTTCTTAGGGTTGTTATTATGTCTAACTGTTGCTCTTTTACTCTCCTAACTTGTTATTCCTCTGCTAGCTGTTTATTTCCAACAGATGCCTGTAGCCAGTTAACATATGGCCTCCGTCATTGCTCAGCTAAACTGTACACACAACAGCTACTCCTTTCCATTTCTTTTATCCAGCCAAAACCCCTTTTCAGCTACTTAACGTTTTCTTTGGTTACTCAAGGCTTCTAATTTGTCTACATTTCTGCAGTACTGACTGAAGTACCCTGGGAGTGGCAATTTTTTCTTTTTTTTTTAAAAACAAAAAACAAAAAAACCCCAAAACCACAAATCAATCTTTTTTTAATTAAAGCTATTTTTTTTTTCCCAGTTATGTAGTTCGTGGGGCCTTATTGTTCTGGAAAGCTCCGTAAGAAAATGAGAGGCCATGGTCTATGGAGCTGCTGCTTCCACAAGGGACTTCAAAAAGGAAAAAAGCTCAGCCAAACAAAACCATCATCTTACTCTGCAGACAGAATAGCCACTGACAAAATTGTCTTTGTACCTGGTGGAAACCAACCACCAGGTTGATTTCTGGTCCATCAGTCTCTGCTTTGTTGCTTTTTCCACCCCTTCCACAGTCCTTGCTAAATGCTTTTTCAATTAATTAATTGATAGCTGTAGATATATGTGGGTTTCATGCCACAATTTGGATGTGCTTTGATTTGTGTAGGGAGCCTCCAATTGTTTTAAGGAGTACAGGAGCTGGCAGCTCCTTGTGGAAGCCAGTTGGTGAAGGACAGTGCTGCTCCAATGGTGCCGCGTGTGCCGGGGCAGGCAGACGGTTTCCAGATTGAGCCTGCATGCTCATTGAGCCTTGCAAAGCAAGCCCTGCTCTCATGCCTGCAGAGTTCCTTGGAAAGCACAAGGAAGATGTGGCACACTGATTCCACGGGAAGAGCAGCCACCTTGTCCCAGTGAGACGTGGAGCACTGCGAGGACTCATCTCCTTGCAAGATGAGGGATGGCAGCTGCCCTTTTGAGACTGCAACAACACCAGACCAAGCTGCTTTCCTAACCAGCTGATGTCCTTCCTGTGCCACTGAGGGCAGCCAGCTTGGTGGCCTTGCAGGTCTGCTGGGGTGGAGCAGGCAGTGGGTCTGCAGTGCTTTGTGTGACCTTAGAAATATAGCAAGAGGCTGGGTGAGGGTTGTGAGGGATGTCAGTGCAAAGGGTGCAGCTGAGCTGAAGTGACACAGGATCCACTTCAGTGTCTTCCTTTCATGGCTCTGTTCACATGTGAAATGAGTGACATGGACATTTGAAGAAGAGCAGACCATAGATAAAAGGGACAATCAATCTTACAGGGTCTTTAAAAGAAGGCATGAATAAGTACCTCATGCAGAGGAAAATTACCTACGTAAGACACTTTCCAAGAAAAAATGAGAGATGATTTCTTCCATCACAGACATCAGTTACACATATGTGGATAAGCATCACAGTGAGCAGCAGCCCTTCTGCAATCCACAAGGCCACTGGAAAAAGTAAACTCGTGGGTGACACTTCCAGGCATTCAGTTAGGGTTTGTTCTCCAAGCACACCTAAATGAAGGATCTGTGATCCCTCAAATGTAGGACTTGTTCAGCCTCCATGTATAACAGATTTTCCAAGGGTTTGAAGGTTGCTGTTGAGCAGGTCCTGTATTTATTTCCTCTGATGGGAAGAGTGAGACAGGCATTCAAGAAGCACTAGCATTAAGTTGGGAAAGGCACAGGAGAATACTGAGAAGCAAAGACACAATGTTCTCCAGCATTTTGCTGCCTCCCTTCATTGCATGTCTGGTAGAAGTAAACAAGATCAGATACATTTATATTGAAAGCAGTTCTGGCAAATTTGGAATCTCTTGACTGCAGATGGAGAGATGATGCTTCATGATGCTTCACATTTCTGGTCTACTGCATATTCAGGGCTCTCTCTGCCTTCAGTCTCAGTGCTGCTTTGGCTTTCAGATCATTAGCTTCATTTTGTTCAGCCTTCAGCAATGTGGCTCCCAGATGTGTTTTCCGGTATTTCGTTTATAACTGTGAGGAATCTACAGCATCCAGTCACCCCTGTGCCTGCCTTTTTTTTGTTTTTTCTTGGCATTGAAATTTTCTGAACAGGACATTCCTATTAACATCAACAGTCAGAAAATGAAATAAAACTTAAAAACCCTGTAATGTTTTCATTCTCATCGGGAAGTTCTTTAAGGTAGAACTTCAACACACACACACTTTTGAAGAAGTATCTGCTGGTAAAGTTATGGGGTTTTTTTGCTCACCACTATGCTATAAGGGTTTTCAGCTGACATCTTACATCCATATGAAGTGTGCCCTCTCAGTCTCCAGCTTTGTGAGTATCAGTATCAGTGTTGTAGCTGTGATAGTTTTGGAATGTAAATGGTTTATTTTATTACACCAGCTTATAAAGATGAGAGAAAAAATGAGCTGGGGAAAGGCTTGTATGCCTGAAAACTTGTCTGCTTTCTCTAGCTATAAGGACTTGAAAGGTATTATCTGCCTTACAAATCTTGCCTTCCTTTGTAAGCATGTGGTTGGATAATTCTTTTCAACTATTGCTTGGATAAATAGTTTCTAAAGAATTTGCGCGCACGAAGTAGCCCTTGCTAAATTGTCTAAAGATGGTTTCTTAAATGAAGTGATTTTCTTCTCAGACACACAGAAATGCTTTTTTTGCCAAAGGTATTTCTAGATAATTTTAAAGCACAGGAAATGGTTTGTTCTTATGAATTTTCATATGCATAGCAAAAAAGTGTAGGCCCTTGTTTTTGTCCAAGTAATTTTAAAAAGGTGTCACTATGTCTGGCTTCAAAGTGCCTGATAAATGTAGATCAGAAAGGCAATGAATTTGAAATATTAAATTATGCAACTCAGAGCACTGGTGAAAATTAAAAAGGGAGGCTGACTAAAAGATCAGAAAAACACATAGAACTGTTCAAGCAGAACTGTGGGAGTTTGAGTTACTTTCCTTTATAAATTGATTTTGTTTCACAGGATCTCCCTATACCTCCTGCTGCAATGAGAAAATAGCTTCAGCATACTTTGTTTTTGCAGGCTTTGCATTTACAAACTCACCAGCTGATCCTGAAGGAAGATCATGAACTTTGCAGAAAGCAGCTAGTCTGATCTTGCCTGTGCATAGTTTTAGTTGCAGTATCTAACAATTGGTTTGTACTTGAAAGAGTAGGGCATACCATCTTCTCCTAAAGTATTGCTGTTAATGATAACTGCGCATTTTTCTGATCACAGGATTTGAATCCTGATTATCCCTCAGCATCTCCATCTTTTGGGACAATGTGCTCCTCATTTTAATCCAGTGCTCTCTGCAGAAGCACTGGATATTTAGCTGTGTCTTATTGCACTGCCTGCAGAGTCCAGGACAGAATGAAGAAGGCCCCATCCAGTCTTTTCTGGACAAGCCATGTTCTATATTCTCTATACTTCCATCAAATCCCAGACAACCTGTTGCATTGACACACTAATCGCACCACACGAACTCTGACATCAGTTTAAGCAAGAGGACTGACTTTATTACATCACTGACTCCATATATATAGTGTAGCAAACAGACCAGTGTGATTGGTAAGCAAGGTCAACACCTCTCCAATCACACTGGTCAACACAGGTGTCCATCAAGGGAACTCCACCCCCATGAGAGAATGTAAACATTCTACAGTTTACAGAAAATGCGTGAGAAAAGAATTTCTCAAAGGTAAACATCAGAAGGCAGAAAAAGCATGGCAACAACTACCCATCCTCTTTCTAATGTTAATGATTCCAGGCTTTACAAACTTACTTGACAGGAGAAGCTCTGCCTCTTGGCTAAACCTGCCTCTATCTTGTAACATCCTGGCTGGGGTGGTTATCCCTCAATATTTCCTTCACTTTTGGCTGTCAGTGGACAAAAAGCTTTCTCCGATCACCCTGCCATGTCTCACACTCTCTCTCTTTTGACTGAAATGGGTGTCAAGATGCTGTCATTTATAAGATCAGTTTATTTTTTTCCATTTCATAAAGGGTGTTTTTTCTGTTTTACTTTTGGCTTTACTGTTGTGTTTCTGGCTTTCTTGACCTCTAAGGCAAGAAATGACATCCTTGCTTGTATCAGACAGTGCTGCCAACAGGAATAGGGAAGGGATCATCACCCTGTTCTGGGCACTGGTGAGGCTGTACCTCGAATCCTACATTCAGTTTTGGGCCCTTCACTACACAAAAGACACTGAGGTACTGGAGCGTGTCCAGAGAAGAGCAATGGAGCTAGTGAAGGGTCTGGAGCACGTGTGCTGTGAGGAGAGGCTGAGGGAGATGAGGGTGTTTAGCCTGGAGAAAAGGCTGCTCGGGGGTGACCTTATCTCTACAACTGCCTGAAAGGAGGGTGTGGCCAGGGGAGGGTCAGTCTCTTCTCCCAGGTAGCAAGTGACAGAACCAGAGGAAATGGTTTCAAATTGTTCCAGAGGAAGTGTAGGTTGGATATTGGGAAAAATTTCTTCACGGAAATGGTGGTCAGGGATAGGAATAGGCTGGACAGGGAAATGCTGGACTCTCCATGTCTGGAAGTGTTCAAAAAGCACGTGGACATGGCACTTGGAGACAATGTTTAGTAGTGAACACAGCTGGGCTCCGTGATCTTAGAGGTTTTTTCCAGCCTTAATGATTCTGTGATGCCATGGTTAGTCTGCTCTAGCTGGGACCAAGCTGTAAATAAGCAAATCACCTGTCAGTGCTGGCTTGTCCCTTCCCCAACATACTTATTAAGCATTTCAAGGCACTAGCTGATGGCTCCTGCACAGAAAATTCATTACTCAATGTTTTCTGGCCTGTTTCTGATATAGCAGCAGTTCTCTGCCTTTCTCCTCATAACTGTGTAACTTCCTGAAGCGACATTTCAGATTTACTCTCCTGCACTTGCCAGGGGGGGACCCCAATCCCCTTCAAAAGGACAACCTTTTAGGCCCACCAGTATGACCACTGATATGATGCATTGTCTTCAAAAAGGCTGGAAATTCAACCCTTGGAGCTGCAGACTTGCCTAGCAATCAGTGGAAAAGTACATACAAAGACTTGCTTAAAAAAAAGCTGACAAAAATTGAGTCTATAATTAAGAAACAATGCTGCATGAAGTATTGTGTTTCACTAGGAAATACTGAACCCCAATTCTGAAGCATTTAATGGTTTCAAAGTCTGGGATATGCCATGGCAGAGCCTCGTGATGTTAAGTCATTACTCTGTCACATGAGTGATGTTAGCCAGACCGACTTAATCGTCTTTGAGGCAACACAGCAGCCACGCTGGAGCTATGCATTTTCATTCTCATTTTGTTTATGTTTTGCGTGTGTGAAACAACTGAACTATGGTGGGAAAGGAAAAGAAAAGAGGGATTTGTGTTGGTTTTCTTTGACCGGCTTCTAGTTAAGCTTCCAAGTGTTGTTAATATCTAATGTACTGTGTATTATAAGCTCTAATCATCTGTGCTACAGTTTTCACAGAAGTGCTAAAACCATTTTACCACCACTTCCCTGGCAAGACTGTTCAGAGACTCTTTCAAAGAGTGAAACTTTTCATGAACTACAAATCCAAGACATTTGTGAGGCCTTTAAAATCTTGGCATTTAAATTACTGTGTTAAGTCCAAAAGTAATTTTCGGATATGCAGTATATAAAATCAGTCCCCTAGCTCCTTGTAAATATCAGAACAGAAAAAAGAATGTAAAAATTAAATTGTCTGTATCATAATTAGTAGAAGAAAGTACATTGATATTAGGGGCTATTAAACAGGATTACAAAGGAGTAAAGGCCTCCATGCTTAAGTTTTTTCTTCCAGAATTGTAGGCGAAATTGAAAATTGGTACCTCTGACCAAAAATTTATATGTTTGTGGATATTCTTTTTTTAATAAAGATATACACTCTAAAATAAAAAAAAGACTCGTTCAGGACTAATGTAACACCATGTAGAACAAATTATTTTTTACCTATTTTCTATATCAAAATTTTAAAGTCCACAATTTGGAACAGAGAAAATTGGAGGAAGGGAAGGTATGAACCTTTGCCAAAGTGAAATGATGTGTAATGGAAATGTCACTTTTTTTCCCTTTTCCTCATGAGGAAGACCACTACAATCAGACCTTAAAGAAGAAATACAAATATATCTGTTGGGGGTTTTGTATATTGTTTTGCCTGTTTTGTTCTGTTTTATTTTAATCTTTTTACAACTGACATAAATTATCAGGTTGGATCTTGATCTGGAGCTTTTGGTGGTTTTCAATGGATTCCCTTTCCCCACCCTTCCTTTAAATATGAAAAATAGAGATGGAATCAATTTCTGCTTTCACTTGACAGTAAGAGAAGTCTTGACTAGCATAACTACCGAGTGAAAATGAGTGTACATGAGACCAGGACTAAGGCCTACCTGTTTTTATTAGGCATGGCAAGAATCCATGCAAGCAAAGTCCCTAGGCTGTCACTCCAGCTTTGGGTGGTGCAAATATACCTTTACCTTAATGAATTAAGAAAATATCAGCAAAGCCTTTGCTTTTCAAACCCCATGAATACCTCTCAATCTGAGGAATTGTGTAAATGCCACAGAAATCTCAATCTTGACATTTGATTGATGCCAGATAAGAAGTCTGTGCCCCTTCTTTACCAAGGTTTTTGTGAGAATCAGACAGATTGATCTCAATCATACTCATGGAGGCAATGAAGTTAATGCTAAAATAACAGTAAGTCCTCAAGGGAAGAAGGAAGTTGCTGAATGCTTATGAATTAGTTTGGGGGTCTGGACTTGGCAGGTGTGAAGGGTTTGACAGTTAATGGCTTTGGGAATTCATTCTGAGATGGTTTCTAAATCTTGTGCACAGTATTCACATGCTGTGACAATAAATCATGACATATATATTTAGCATCTGTTGTGTGCACACACCATATATTTTTTCCCCTAACACTGCAGGTATGGGCAGCACTTGTGTGGTTATGCTTTGCACTTTACTGAGGGGAGGAGAGGAGCTCAGCCAATTTGCTCTTGCTGAGGAGCCTCTGGCAGTTCCCACATCCCAGTTTGGTGGTGTAGTCACACGTGCAGTGCACTCCTCTGTAGATATTTTCCATGACTTGCACATACAGTGGGAATAGTCTGAGAGTCGTGAGGCTACATCCATCAAACCAGGTGTAGGCAAAAAATACTCCTTTCTCAATGATCTTGCCTTGCATTACTACAGCATTCAGAATTCCGACTGCCATATAGATGTCAGCAGACAGCTCAAAGTGCATCAATCTGGAAACCATCACACCTGCTCGCTCAACAAGTGCCTCAGAGATCCAGTGAGTCTTGGCAGATTTTCTTTGCTCTTCTTCCACAGATGAGAGGTGTGAGAGACCTGACAGTAAAGAATGAAGCAGGCTTTTTCCTTGGCAGTGAGATGTAAGCAGTTGGGTTAATTTACAGTCATTGTAATCCCTTGCTCTTAATTTTGTGTTGGAAGAAAACTATGAAAGATCCTGTGTTTCCTAGAGGCCATAAACCAGATTGCCAGAGAAGAAAGTTATCCAAAACAGACAATGATAATAATAATAACTTAGATACTCATATAAATTTTTTATCTGTCTTGTGCTTTGCAGGCTTCTGTCTGAGAAAGTTTCTGAAATCTAAGAAGATTTCAGAAGAGTAATAGCAATTTAAATTGTGAAGTAGTATCATGGCAGTTCTGGAGGCAGCTCTTTCTCCTATCAAAAACATGGCAGGATATTTATTAATCATTCTTTGCAACTAGAGTTGAGTACTTCAGACAAGTGGTATTAACCTCCAAAGGGTGAATGATGACAGATGTTTTCTCAGTTTCCATTCCTCACTTCCACTGCAGTCCTCTCTCCTCTAAAACACCATATTAGAGAGGTCAGCTGTAAACATGTCACAAGCATATCATAACACCACATTACATCATTACATGCAACATTTCAGAGCATGAGCACCTCAGTGAGCTTCCTCAGTGTACCATACAAGGATCTCACGGACCCTTTAGTGGCTTTACCTTGCTAATGTCTTTTGTTTCCGTGGATTTTTTTCAGCAACCTGAAATAGTAGGTCACTTTTGTGAAATACATGCCTGAAATATTTTGGGGTTTAATTAGCCCCAAATCTTTGTCTGGCTGCAGCACTTTTAGTTTTCCATTGGGGCACATTTCCATGGGAAAAGCACCTGTTGTGTCCGGGTGTTGAACCCGAAACGAGCGGAACCCACCAACGGGCAGAGCTGAGCACACTGCTTGCAAAAGGCCTTTCTAACTACTGTGTGTCCACAGAACTGCAGACTTAGAGCTCCTATGTTAAGTTTTTGTATCTGTCTAAGTATCTGTATCTGTAATGTCCAAGGAGGCCAGGCGATGTCTCGCAGGGAGGTGTGAGCCTGCTCGGAACTGACTGGAAGCCATCTACCAAGCCAGCGTGGCACCAGGCCTAAACTAACATGCCCTGCTCTCAGCTGAGCTTTATTAGCTTGGGCTTGGTGCCCTGCTAACCACAGCTGTGGGTTTCTTGTCAGCTTGGGACTGCAAGCAGAACAAGCTCAAGTCTCTCTACAGGTATTGCTGTGGTGTTTTAGTGCCTATGAACACTGCCAGCATTAGAAATTTGAATGTTTCTATTTGCGGTCCTTAAAACAAGCCACAAGGTGAGTTGCAGGCTCTCCCATTTATAGTCCCTCCATCAGCAAGCCCAGAGTGTTTTTTAGTCTTTGTAATCTTTGTGCTGCTCTAAGAGAGTCATCCTTTATGCCATTAAGTATTCTTTTCCTTTGCAATCCTTTTGTAGCTGAAGAGACAGGGATTTTTCTAGCTCATTAACAAGAAAAGCAAACAAACAGCAGAACTATAGAAGATTAAGAAGGAGTAGATGAAGACAGACTTGGAAACTCATGTGAAGAAACAGAGGTTTCTTGGAAATGTCTTCAAATTATTTTATCTAGGTTTCTGACCTGGAGGCTGGCTTTCTTTAAAGAACATATTTGTAGAAATTTTCCCTGTGAAAACATCGCTGAAAAAGGGCTATTTTTTAAAACCAAGCTCTGCATTTGGTGAAAGATAAAGTGCCTTGGGCACAATGGTCCTTTTCCGGCTCCTGGTTCAATCCTTTCTGAATGAAGCTAGGTGGAAAACTTTAACAATGGTGAGCCCTGGCCTGCTGTGAGGAGGCTATCACAGCTTTTGGAGTACTGTTCTTTGTTTACCATCTTTGTGCTGTTTGGTTTTGTAATTACAGGGTCTGTGGGTGATAGATTCATGACATTTGAGAGTATGGTGTTATGCTGCCCTCTGAAGAGTTAATGGGTTCCCTTCTCCCCTTTTTCACTTTCCCATTTTAATTCTCACCTCAGATACCTTCTATGGCTGAAATGGGTTAATTTTAAACTTAAAACTGATAAATTTGAGTTTGATAAACTGGGATGTTTTTCCCAGCAAAATCTGAGATGATAGCTCAACAGTTCTTTCTTTCTATTTGGAATTGCTCAAGTGGTTGACTAAGCTTCCTAACTTTGAACAAGGTGGAGGTATTGAAAGAATAACAAATTATGCTATTTTTTTTTTCTGATTTTAGCTAGCAGTAGATATATGAGGAGCATATGAAAATAGAAATTAGTTAACAAAAATGTTTCCACAACAAAATCTCTATTTTCATTTGGTTTTCTTTTTTGTTGTTGTTTTTTTTGGCAAGTATTTGACTAATGTGCTTTCAAGGTATGCAAATTTTTCATTTTGCATAAACTGCTATCAGTTTACAGACACCTCTGCAATTGCAAAAAAGCACCCTCCAAAATGCATTGATCTTATTGCTAAGGGGATATTCAGAGAATTCTTCTAGCTCACAAAAAAAAAAGCAGACTAAAATTTATGTTTTCCACTTCTCTGTAAAGTCTCGGAATCCCAAGGGTTTGTTTGGGGCAGAATCCAGTCCTGAACCAAGCCCTGAAGCTGGAGGTACAGTATGAGTTGTGTGCTACTTGGGCTTCATTGCACACCAGATCAGTGAGAGAGGGCAACTGGGAATTTTAGATGCTGTCCAATACCTCTGTGTTGGTGCCTTCCATGCTGTTTTAGAGGAAATATTCCTATGGCACATTGGAGAGCAGTGGAGCAAACCTACCTTCTCCTTAGCTCTAGAGTGGTAGCTATTACCCACAATGAGACAGGTTTGCCTTTGAGCAAATGCACACTGTTTGCTACTGGGAGTGCCATTTTATGTGGCTTGCTGGTTTTGTGTTGTAGATGGTTTTGTGCTGGGTGCCAGTGTCTCATGCTACTGGAATAGGAAGGCATTTGGAAGATCGTGTTTCCTGCTTGTAAAGATGGTATAATTATTTTGCAATGATCTCTGAAATTTGTAACACCTGTTTTTGGAATCCTATAGAGAAAATGATGAATGTGTTTTATTGTTCATCCTTCAGGGGAAGAGAGATGGGGACTCTCATACCAGGGGGAGAAAAGCTTACTAAGAGATGAGAAAATGGTTCCATTATCTGTGAAACAATACAAGGTTTTCCAGGAAAATCAACAATTACAAAATAATATGTTTACACCTTCCTGCTTCTTTTGGACAGATATCTTGCATCTTGAATGACTTTCATTAAAACTGATGGACAAGTGATAATTTTTTTTTTTTTAATCTAGAGGCGATTTTCAAAATCCTTTATTTTCTAGATGATTTTTACATTACTCATCCATGGGAAATATTTCCACGGGGTGGATGGAGAGAAGGAAAGGAGGCAGATCCTCATTTTTATTTCTGTGATTTTTGTTGTTGGTCTTGTTGTTTTAGTGGGTCACATGACCAGGTCACCCATTTGTCTCCCTTGAAAGAATTTACCAAACTTTTGACATTAACTGAATTCACAATACCCTCTGCTCCACTGTAGGTGCCTCTGTAGCAATGGAATATGATACAACAAATAATTTATTATTTCAAATGAGTCATGGAATCATGGACTTGTGCTGGAAGGGACCTCAAAGATCATCTAGTTCTAACTCCCAACTGAATGAAGGAAGGAAGCAAATGAGCTGCTAGAATTGGCTTTATTTCTTCATTATTTATTATCTTCTACTGATCCAGAAAACCATTAAGGTGAACATGACCTGGGTATTAAACAGAGGACAGAATCAGCAATGTGTACCAGAGATGAACTGATAACCAAGTTCTTCACAGTCTGCACAGATGTAATTCCTTCTACACCATTTTCCCTCCCTTTCCTAGTTTGAACCTGCTCCCTGGTCAAGAAAGAGCTTGGAAAAAAAAAAAATAATGAAATCCCAAGACTGGTTTAGAAATCCATAAGCCATAAGGGAAACATTCATTAAAGTGTGGCGCCAGCAGCCCTGTCCCTCCTCACAGTGCTGAGACAGTTGTGGGGCTGGGATTGTGGCCCTAAGCTTTGTCTTGTGATCCTTGCAATCCCATCATGTGTCAGTGCTTTCATGATCTGAGTGAAGATAATTAAAAGTGACTGGGTGAGAAAAGTTCCATCTCTGTGGACAAACTGCAGCACTCAAAATTTGGGTTTTTTGCTCCCCACTGGAACAAGAGAGACACTTAACACTGATCCTAGGGGAAATCCCTGAATTAGCCTAATCTGGGTTTGAAAACCCTTAATAAATTTAAACCAGGTCTTGAATCCAGATTTTCTTCACTAAAGAAGGTCCTGATACTCTGTTGGCTTGAGTAGCAGAGGGTGGTCTTGCTACATCTTAAAGAATGATGATTTCTGGATTTTGTCACTGTAAATATGCTCCTTTTTACAGAAAGAATTTTTAATTATTTTTTATCAAGAGATATTTGACCTCTCAAGTCATTGCTTGAGACAGTTTAAATTAATAAAGAACAAAATGCATGCCAAACTTGCTCAATAGTTTCTTTGTGCTGGAAGTAACTGTCAAATGTCTAATAATTGACCAAACCTATATGAAGCACTGTGTAACAAGGTCAGGGTAATGGACGTACATGAACTCGGGAGATGTTTTTTCCATCTACCTTCCCCTTTGATCACAGGTGTGTTCTGTCATTCCACTCCAGTAACCAAACAGATTAGCTCCTAAAATGAAAAACAGCTTGAAATTTGATATGTGACCCAGTGCCCAGGCCAAAATGAAGGGAGGGGGGAGAGAAGGAGTTATAAATTATGGTGTCTTCATATTGTGACAGTGGCAGCATAATTTTCTACAAAGGAGATAATATTTCCTCATTATTCAGCTGGGCAATGAGGTGCACAATTCTTTCCAGAAGCATGAAAAGTCCCTATAAAGAATGTATCAAGTTATAGTTTGCCAAATTAAAGAGCAGCAGAAAGAAAAATACCAGCTATCTTGATATCTGCAATATTATGGCAGCTGGGTCACCGCTGTAGGCAAAGAATCTGTATTTGCAAATATTGAACGTGGTAAATGGGTTGGCTAAACGACTTTGAGAAGATGTGTTGTCCTGAAATATCTGTTATAATGTTGTAACTGACCACAGGTTTGTGTTTTATCACATGCATGGAAATAAATATTACGGTATTCTTATCAAATGTGGAGGACCAATGGATATGGAGAATACTGACTGCAATTCATAACATGAATTCTGCTACTCTGCACTGGTTGGTTGGTTGGTTTGGTTGTTGTAGTGGCCTTTGATTTTTATTTTGTTCCTGAAGTAGAGATGCCTATGACTAGCCTGTTTTCAGAAAAGAAAGGCTCTGAAGTTTATGCTCACTGCTGTTACTCTTTTAATTGTGAATGGATGCAGTGGCTCATATTAAAGTAAGCAAGCATTGCTGGAAATCTAAAGGAAACTTCTTAAAGCCCAATATTTGTTTAAAGGGCTAAAATATCCTAAAAGCTGAAAATGTCGGGATTGTTGTCAAATTAATTTTGGAAACATTTCTAGGTGTCATTGCTAATGCTTTCAAAAGTAGAATTTGTTAGGGAGAGTGATTTTGAGATAATGGATAAATGAAAGAAGATCCAGTGTATGAAAAGACGACAAAACACATTCTTATTTGGCTGTATTTTCTGGGTTGGCACTGGGGGGCTAAATTATAGTATGCACAGTAAATCTCAAGGCAAACGCTGGGATCAGTGTGATTTACTTAGCTGCAAACTGTCAAACTCTCCCACCTTTATATACAGTACAGGCTTTGCATATTCAGAGAAACCAGTGAGCTGCAATTCACTGTTTGCAGAAAGCAATGATAAATCAACTTTTCAGCAAGACTAGTACATAAATCAGCGAACAGTATATTCCTTTGAGACTCTCAAAACTGCAAAGGAAAGCCACTCTAAATCCAGATGAACAGGGATCCTGATTTATGGCTGAATCAAACAGCCAAAATCTATTTTCAGCAATCTGAAATATTAGATTTATGCAACTTATCTAGGTGACAATCTTATGGCTTTCCACTGGCACCGTTTATTCGTTTTTCTGCAGGTACACAGGAGCTCAAAATATTGCTCTGTATATGCATATGTATGTTCTACATTTGTAGAGGGTTACTGACATTTGATTGAAATATGCAACAACCTACCTGCTACTGTGGAGATGATGCATGGAGGCTCTTTTCTTCCCTTCAGCCTTTGGCTGTGTTTTGTATCTGTTGCTTACTGTAGCCCATGCTTGAACACTGAACCTGGATCCCTTACAAAGAAGCAGGTGGCCTGGGTCTTTCAAGTGGACTGATGGAACAGCACAATTGTAGTCAGGAAGCTTTGTTTTGCCTCGTTGGTGTGGCTTTCAATACCAGGTGTGTTGTTATTGCTCCATTCCCTGCCTGCCTGGCTGTCATGACGGGCTGGTTCATCATCCTGTGCTTCCTGCTGATCAGCTAGTGGAGAGCTGCACTGGAGCTGCGTCAGGACTGAAAACAAAGTCAACTGAGTGCAGGCAAATTAAAAAGAAAAATACTTTGCGAACATCTCTCAGGAATGAAAATATACAGGTTGTGAATGGCTGGCTGTAGTCAAAGATGTGGATATGGTTGTAGAGTTTCAGCCGGAGTAAAAATATTTTTACATCGTCGATATGAATCTGAGTGAGGTTTTAAAGAGGAGATGAGTTATTCTGCCCTTAGCTGGACAGCAGTAGTGAATTCCTTTACTTTTTAGGGATTGAAGCACTGAAAATATAACTTTGGAACACCACATGCTAAATATTCCTTAGTACTGTGTTAAATTCATGATTTCTTCAGCACTCAGCTTCTCCGAGCTGCAGAAGTAGGGGTTGAGCATGGCCATGTGACTTTCTACCACCCTGGAGCTGAGCAGGCACCTGTCTTTGCCCTTGGCTGGAAGCTGTGTGCTGGAAGTGCACTGCAGCACGCTGGGCCAAGGCAGCTCCTCTGCAGATAATTGATGCAGCCGTGGCCTTACTGTTGATGTTGTTCAGGACAGGAGTGTCAGGAGGTGATGCTTATCATGCATGGCCTGATAGGAGCTGACTGTATACAAACAAAAGCATCTCTGTTAGGAAAAAAATTTAAAAATCTGAGAGTCAAAAGCAAATATTTGCTCATGTTTCAGAAAGTTATCAATGACTGTATACAAACACTGAGGACAAAGGACAGTATGATGGGTTGTCCTTGATACCAGAAATTCAGTTTTTTGGATTGTGCATAAAATGAACCAACAATCTAAGGAAATATTAGAAGCAGTATATCTCCAAACTTCAGACAGATACCTTTTGCCAAGATTGCCAAGGTACAGTTAGCCATAAATTTTGGTGCAGGCAGATTGTAGCATATTATATATGAGAAACTTATTAACTTTTAACTGAAAAGGCTTTCTTCCTTCCACAGAAGACTAATCAAAAGACTGCAAAACTTTTGTGAGCAGAAGAAAAATGTGTTTTTTCTACATACTTCTAGCCAGACTTGTAGCTGGTCTTTTAATAAATTCCTGAACATTTTTGTTACTATTTAGCAAAAATGCATGTTTATGTTTGACCTGAAACTGGTATGTGGATCTGCTTTAATAGCTAGAAATTCTGATTTGGGACTTGGCCACCTTAATATCTGCTGAAGTTGGCTTGGGCTGCATATTGAATTCCTCTGCCTAAACCCACAGTTTCCATCTCCCAGGGCTGATTTGTTTTTTTTTTTTTGGTGGTAACCTCTGGACCTGGCAGGTCTATTCTGTTCTTGATCTTCAAAAACCTAAATATATCTCATCTCTCTGTTCTTTTTCAATTTCTAGTTTCCCCAGGTTTTGATTTATTTTTAGCTGCAAGGTTTTGCTTTTCCTCAGGAAGGGAAGAGGGAAGCTTTCTGAGCCTGCTTTTTAATAGATAAAATCACTATTTTTTTTCTGAGAAGAAGGGTGCAAGACGGTAAATCCAATTTACTAAGGGATATCTCTACAAAGCCTACAATACAGGCTGACTTCTTTCATCAGGCCAGACCTTGCTCTGTAGGTTGTCAGCAGGAAGAAAGAGCTGCTGCTGCTGGGTGAGTCACCTGGGAACAAGAGGATGAATTTTTTGTTAGTATTTTCTGTTTCAGTGTTATCCAAGTTAGAGCAGCCTATCTCTAGGTGAGGTGTTCACAAGACAGTTTTAGTGTTAGGTTCTTTGCTATCACATCTCAGTTTTGAGGGGATGAATTCTGTCCTGCCGATGTGATGCTGGATACAGGGTTTAATCCCTTTACATTTTCTTATAAAATGTTTCCTTGTGTTCACTTGGACTGCACATTAAATTCTGGGTGTGGGTCTAGAGTAAAGACCCAGAAACATTTGACTCTTCTTCCTTTCCTACCTTCCTTTTATTTCCTTGCCTTGTTAGAAAATGTCCCTCATTCCTGGTGGATGGCAGGTGGAAAGAAAATGATGGGGAAAGCCTGGAAATAGGGTTAAAAAAATGAGATACCCCTTTCCAGGAATGAATGAGACTTGAGAGAGTATAAATAACTTGTGTTTTGAAGATCTCTTCTACCAGAATCTGCTCAGTTGTCACCTGCACAATTTATTAGAAATACCATTCCTCAGGTTCAAATCTTTTAAATTTCTTCCTGTGTTCTTTTTCTACCTCTGTCATATGACTTGCCACCTTAATAATTTTTTTTTGTTTTTTTTTTGTTTTATTTATTTGGATCTCACAAAAGGATGGCCTATATTTGTTATGAAGCCAAAATGTAAATTTCTGGCCATTAATTAGATTTCTTGGCTTGGAGTGTTGGACCAGGGTAGGAGAGGATGCAGTGTATATGCCACATTTATTTTGAACCATTCTAAAGAGGCTTTAAAGCATAGATCACAGATGTAAGCCAGACATACATGGAGAAATGTGACTACAGAGGATACTAATTAAGATCTTGATTTTCTTCCTGATCTACCACTATAGGCAGTACTTACCTAGATTCTACAACTGCACTTTCCTGCCTCCTTGTTCTAATATGTGTAAAATCTTGCACCATTAATACAAAGTTCTTGTTTTATGTACATTGGACGTTGAACAGGCTGCAATGCAAATTCCATATCACTGCCATACAGGAATGAACACCAGGACTGTATGCAAGTGCCAGAGTCACTGTTTGCTTGGACACATTGTGGGAGAAATAAGCATGATTAGGAAAACTTGTTCTTTTCAACCTGTTGGGCTGGAAAGCATCTAACAGGATTAGAAAGCTCATTGAAGAGATTGGTAGAGCCTTTGAAAATCTGGCCCAGCCTTGATGCTGGCAAGTGTGCCTAGATTATTTTCAGTGCTGCGTGTTTAACTTCATCTGACAGAACAAGGAGGGAAGCAGTCTGAAGAAATGTGATGCTCCCTTACTACTATAACCGGGAAATTAAGTTAAGGTTTGCTGTAAAATCTTTCATAGTTCCCTACTGTTGAATGCCAACATCTTCAAAGGACAGTCTAGTAGGATCATATGATTTCTTTAAAGGAGCTTAATTATATAATACTCAGTTAAACATCTAGCAGGATTTCCAGGAAGCTTAGGTATCAAATTTCCATTAGAATATACTAGAATAAGAGGGATCTGGATTAGTTTTGGAAGAATTTATTCTTCAGTTATTTGATTCTGTGTTATTAGTAAGCAGAGAGTTTGGTAACCTCATGGTGCTGGACTCTGTGCAAATGCAAGAGAAAGGAGTCCCTTTGCCATTGCAGTAGTCAGAAGAGGAAGGGAATGTGTGAAGGAGGGCACAAAATAGGAAGCAGACTTCCCAGGTGTTTTCTGATGCTCCAGAAGAGTCTGGTTCACTTCACCACCATGACATTGGCTACTGGCCTGTCTAGAGTCTCTGCAGGCCCTCTGCAGCCTCTGTCCAGCTGTGAGGAAATGATGTCTCTTGTAATTGTTTGCCATGGGTATTCAAGGAATAAACTTGGGCTGTAAATATTTTTCCTCCTCAGTGTTTATCAATTCAGTCAGGCTGATGAAAAAAGCCATTTTCCTTGGTCTGCACCAGCTGAGCAGACACTGGTGAATTGTGCCATGCTTGTTTTCCTGCTCTCCATGACCATCACCACAAGAGAAGCTGCCTGTTGTAGGAGCTGTAATCACAGCAAGCCTTGACCACCCTCTCCAAACACTGAGGAACGGGATTTGGTGCATTGTCTGGGGCACGACTTGCTCATGCCACACAAATGACTACAGCTGTTAGATGTTAGCTCCCAATTTGAAAGCCTCCAGCCCTCCTGTGGAAGGGCAGGCACTCTCTAGCTTTGGGAGTTAACAAAACCTACCATTTCCCAGGAGCTCTGCAGGTCAGGCGGTCATCTGGACGCCTTGATGGATCAGGCTGCCTCCCCTACCTTTCTCTTCTGTCCCTCTTTTCCTGGGGACTGTAGAGACCATAAAATGCTTTGATAATTAAGCAGGGAAAATTTCCACAACCCATAAAACATAAAAGGTAATACTAAGCCAAATTTAGCTCTCAAATACCTTTCAAATAACTTGTATTTAATGCATGGTAAAGGTGCTTGGTCAGTGCTCTTGAACAAACAAATCTCAGAGCCTGGTTTATAACGTTGTGTGTCCAGGCCCACTGTAGCCGTTCTGAGAGCATTCCTTGGTTCAGGTTTCCATCGTAAACTGCAATGCGGGAACCAGTGGAGGTAAAATAAAGAGCTGACCTGAAACTTTGCCCAAACCACAGACTGGACATAATTTGTTCTTTTGAAATTTGAAATCGTTTTTGCTTGTTTATATAATCCTTCTCAGTCAAGACTGCAAGAAATTTGGTAAAGGCTGGCATTTGCAATAGATGGAGAGAGAAATTTGCAAGTCTGGAAAAGTTCAGAGAATAGCCTGAAGAGTGTTTGGCAATGACAGGAGGTGTTTGGTAGTAACTATGTCAGATGAGTTGGGTTAGAAATTGCAAGAAAGCATTCACCAAAGTCAGTGGCACCTGCTGGGCTCTTCAAAACTTTGAATGCAGGAAAAATTAATAGAAACTGAACATGGACTTCTTCAAATTTAAATCATCGTGTTTCACATACCTCTGCCATGGGTGGAAATGGCTACCCTTAGAGCTTGTTTTATGGCTGGCCTATAACTGAATGGCAAACTGCTCTTAATTTTTTGGGCCCGTCATGTGTTATGGGTGAGGTAACGTGTTTGGCCTGTTCAGCTTTACGCTGGCCCGTGCTTGGAAGGTTGTCACACCTGCACAGCAAGGAGCTACCCACCAGCATCTGAGTCAATGTACAAAGGGGTCTAGAAGAAGCCACAGAAACCCTTGAGAGGTAGAGGCAACCTCAGACATTTGGCTACTTCCTTTCATATTCTAAGTGGAGGAAAAACCACCAGCATGTTTAGAACTTCCTTTTTTCAGCTCCAGTGGACAGTCTTTGCAGTCAGGAGGAAATCTGCTTTGTAATGGGAATACCACTGGTGGGCTGGGATATTTGTGGGCACGAAGATTTCAACTATTTTTTTTTTAAGAGCAAAAATTCATATTTCCATAATTGTTAGTCCATATTTCTATGAACTAACAATTACCAGCCTTGGGTTGGGGAATATGGAACTATGGTAAGAAGATGAGAGCAGAACAATGATGAGGAACAGAGGTCTGAAGTGGGAGATCCAGATTAGAAAAATTAAGGAAATAGGGGATATGGGGCCAGGATTTCTGGCTATTGAGATATTAGAATTTTTCTTCTTACTCTTAATGAGAGACTTCTCACAGTAGCCCATGTGACAACTTGTTTCTGTGCTGTCTAATTAGATGTTTGCAAGGCCAAATTAAGGTGCGAGTGTTAAACACTTAAGGTTTATGTTGTTTGAAATCTGTTATTGTTGGAGTCTTTTTATGGTGCTTCCAATAACAACTTCAGATTTCCTCACTGCAGAGCTGGCAGCTGGTGTTCTCAGTGGAGACCAATGTTGTTTGCAAGGTAGAGGTTCACTCCCTTAGCTTTAGGCTGACTAATCTGCCTAAAATAATCATCTGTGTTATGACATCCTGGCCTGATAATTCAAAGGCAAAATACAATTTCCCCTGCCTTTAAAATTAATGTTGTTATTTTAGGAAAGGTTACAGCAGTGTCAGGATCAGCTCTTGCAAGTTTACCGAGTTAACATTGTGTAAATTCCAGAAAGAGTGCACTTAAAGGAAAGCCTAATTAACTCAGCTTTTAGTTAGACTATAATGACTGGACAAGATTAATATGTGAGTCAGCCTTTATTTCCTGAAGCATCCACTTATTTCTGTGTTTTAAGAGGCAGGTACCGTATTTCTGTGAACCAGCAGCTGCCAACTAAATCTCTAGCTGCACTTCAGTAAACTGCCAGACATTTTTAGCAGTGAATTTCAAGCGAGATGAAGCTCTGGGGAGGTTTTGTACTAGGGAACTTTGAGTGTGTGAGTGAGACTGATAATGGTTTTTTTTTAAAATGAAACATTAACAGAGATAAATATTGTACTCCAGGTGCATTTTGAATGACTGCAACCCAGGGGTTACAGTCAGAAGAAGCCTAATGCCCCAAATAAACATCAAAGCCAGCCAGCTGAGTTGGGTGATGCTTCTTACACGTATGCTCAAGCACAGCCATTTAGCCAGGGAGACTTGTTTTAAAGACTATTAAGTGAATTTGGGGGAAAAATGCATAGCAGATGTCTTTTTTTAATTAAAAAACCCAGGAGCTTTTTGCTGCAGTACGTTGAAGGACTGGAGGTTAAGACCTTTTACATCCTCTAATATAAGTTATTTCTTCATCTTAAAATGAACTTCATATGCTTCCAATGATCCTAGGTCATTTCCTCTAGACAGAAATCAGCATGGTGTCCAATATTCTAAGTGAGGATAGTTAAAAGTTGGGCCAGGCATAACACAGTGAAAATTCTGTCCTAGTTAATTTTAAGGAGCAGGATGGTAAAGAATTTAATTGAACATAACATATTTCAAAAGGTTTGGAAATGACTGTTGGATAAAAAAGGAAACTGCAGTAAAATTGCATGCATTTTCTTTAAAGTTTTGTTAATAAAGCCCTACAGATATAGTAGCTTAAATATGTCTGTGCCTCTGTGCTTTTTAAGATCTCCAACTAATCAAAGTTTAATTGTCACTCTCTGATATACGTACCTTTCTCCTTGCATTGAAGACACTGCCAAGATTTCCATGAGTTGATATGGTATTAAAATCAGACACTCTTAGGTAGTTGGAAAATGTCAAAATATTTTAGTGCTGAGTGCAGTAGAAATGTTGATCCCAGACTTAGGTCTGGGACCTGATGGATCCTTATAGAAGATAGAGCTTCAGCCCAGGGTGGATAACTGTGGTTTCCTCTGTCCTTGGGAATAGAAGATTTTTGGGAAATGAGATTGTCCAAGAAGTTGATTCTAAATGTCTAAAATAAGCCCATGCCGTTGATCTGCTCTTCTGGAGAAGGATGTCTCTATTAGGCTTAGAAGATTAATTTCCATTTCCTCACACCTCAGCCCCCAGTCCTGATCTCTGTTCTAGAGCAACATAGCAGAAATGAAGCTTCCCAACAAATTAGCAATGACTTAGCAAAGGCAGGTATAATAATCAGTAAACAGGTTTTTCAATGTTATGAATTTTCCTCAAGTATCAAAAAAGTGTTTACTTTGCCTATTGTTTAGAAACATTATATATCCGCTTCACTGATAAGTGGACAAAAAATACACAGCTCAGATGTCACTTTACATTTTTCATCTGAGTGTTTTCATCTGCTGAAAGCATAAACAGAGGGTCATTCAACAGAATTTCAGTATCACTCAGCTGTGATTAAAATCTTCGCTTACATTCTTTTTTTAAACAGTCATTTTTATCTATGGAAAATCTTACACAACTTAACAAACGATATGCAACAGTGCCATATTACAAGGTACATTAAAATGTCACTATCTCTCTAATTACCATGAAATCAGGCATCTTTCCCTAATTCAATAATAGAATAATAAAATGAAGATATTTAACACAATATTTAAATTGGAGGGGTGATTTGAAAAAAAGACTATGTTAATTAAACTTCCTTGCAGTACAAGTGTATTTAAAAGAGTGATCATTAATATCTGTGCTGGAAGAAAATTTTCATTTAATAAGCTCTTGAATTAGAGATTTACCAGAGTAAAAATGTCGAGCAGTTGGAAATGGGAGCACACAGAATTGGCTGCTGCTGTGGTTCTGATCTTGGCTCAGCTCTGCTCCATGGTTTGAGGGAGATTCCATGTTTATGACATGCTTGAGACGTGGTAACATTACAAGCTGTGCTCTGCACAAGAGAAATATTAGGATATCCTTCTTGTGCCAGGGAATAAAATGTTTGATTTATTGTTTGATCAAGGAAACCAAAATAAAGATGGATGTGATAATGGAGATGAATTGATAAATGGTATTCCAATAAGGATAAACACAGGTCTGAAGCTGGGATGCTGTTGCTCCAAGAACACTCCAAAACTACAATTACCACATTGCAGAAGTATAATACTGCAACTGTGTAGAAAGGAAACATCTCATTATCAGTTCAAATAAATCCTCTGGGTGAAGGAATAATTTTAGACATTGTTCAAGTGATGTTATCTCCCAGACTTTCCCATCTCATCTAGGAAAAGACTGAAGTGTTGAGATATGTAGCCTGGGAGCTGCATATCTCAGACCACAGATTTGAAAGATTGACAGCTGTGCTGTCCATACAGTCAGAGCAGAGGGGCTGCTCTGTGAAATGAATTTGCAGGTCCCACTTTGTCCCTGTTTGAACAAAGCTCTGCTATAAGACAGTATGTTTTAGACAAGGAAGAGCAGCAAAAACTTTGGGGCTTGGTCCAGTGACATGCAAATGCTTTGAAAATGCTGTGTGTTTTATACAGTCCTGAGAGACTTGAGAAAAAGGCAATAAAAAGTCACTGAAAGCTTAGACACACTCTATGAAGAGCAAAGAGATACAAGATTTGGAGACATTCAGAGAACAGATTTAAATTAAATTTGGAATTGCGTTTTGAAAACCCAAGGATATTAGGGACCCATCAGAGCTGGTTTTTAGTCTGGTGGTTTTGGTGGTGGTGGTTTGTTGGGTTGTTTGTTTGTTTGTTTGTTTGTTTTTGTTCACTTGTAGTGTGCAACATGTCAGCTTTGGTGGTGAACAGCGCAGAATAGTAACATGCTCATAACAAACTCACAAACTACTAAAATTGATACATTTCCTTTTATGAAGTGTTCCTTGAGATTCACATCAGCAAGACATTCTGTGTGGGTTTCTTTTTCTTTTGAATGGATAGAAATCATTATAAATCCCACTTGTTATAAATAAATGGGTTAGGCAGCCTGAAACAGTTGGAACATCTCTCATAAGCAGCTCTGGGCAGCCTACAATTACAGGAGCAAATGCCCAACTCATCAGCTTAACTAAAATATGAACAGATCTTTATTTCATGTTGTTGGTTGAACTGGTGAGCCCTTGGAGTGCAGGTGCACACCTAACCCAAGTCCTTATTTTGCTTCAGCTAAAATCTCAACCCATTTTGGGATCGCCCAGATTATTCATCCTTGTACCCTGATCTCCAGAAAAGGAGTCTGGGAACTAAACCTGTTTTGTTAAAGCTGTGTTGTGGGAATGATAGGCAGTGTAATGTCTCTTTTCACTTGCTTTTATGCATGACAAAGCCCTTCCATATTGGGACTTCACCCAGTTTTTCACATAGCTTGTTCATTGATGCCAATGCAGACTGGGAAACTATGATTAGCATCCTTCACCAGCTGTTTTCACCTGGTTTGATGTCCCTGCACTGTGGATTATGACTGATGCTGAAGCATCTTTTTTCCTGAAAGAAAATTTACTCAGAAGGTGTAGTCAACAGCAAATGATTAATTCATCTTATATAGGCAGAACCTCCAAGTTTGTAAGAACTAGTGGGGGTTCACACTCCAAAAAGCTGAGTATTTGGCTGAAATGTTCCATCTAATATTTTGAATTACACTTTCTGATTGTTTGGAAGTATTATTTATTGTGTTTAATGTGATTCTTTGAGCTCAGAAAGATAGTTTTCATGAATTTCACTTCATGTAGTGTCATGCAACATCTACTGTAAAATTGTAATTGCTACCTATTTTTGTTAACTGTTGTTGTATTCCTCTCAATTCTCTTGAGAGTCTTTATGGCTCTGTTTGATGGAAATTTGTAAAAGTACAAAGCTTGTTATCTATGCCACACTTTTTGTTTCCTGCATGATTCTCCTTTTTGTTTCTGTATCAGTAATCTCAGCCATTCTGGTCTTTCTGTGACCAGTTAGTAGCTCATTGACAAAATCACACAAATAGCAAAACAGATTTTAACCTTTCATAATATTTTGGAAAAAAATGGATGGAGATGTTGATTCAGACCTGTAAGTGTTGAGAATGTACACGTGATTATGGGACAACTGGGGTTCTCACCATGTCTGTGCTGAAAGTATTCCAAGTGACTGCAGGCTTTGAATATATCCAGTTTCATGCCCAAAGAATGAGCCTTCAATTCTGAGGTCTGAGCTGGAAACATAATGGAAAACTTATGAGAAGTTCAGTATGTAAACTAGAAATTCTTCATTGCTCATTTTTCTCTTCTGAGGGTGGGGAAGAGGAAGAAGAAACAAAAGCCTGCAAAATGATACTGCAAACACTTGAGAAGACAATTGAAATCCTGGTTTCAATAAAATCCTTCAAAAGAATCACTTGGGCTATAGGGAGTCTCTTCCCATATTTTTTTAGGAAACTGGAAACGTAATGTAGGCTTTAATTGGTCCTGCTAACATTCCCCCAAAGATGCCTGGATAATGCTGTACAATTTGTTTGGATTTCAGGTGTTTGGCTGCAGTGGTTTTCTTTGAAAAGAGCTGAACAAAGCTGAATTGGCAGCCTCACTTAGACAAATCTCTTTCATTAACAAAACAAATTGAAGGTAGCCTGGCGGAAGTTTTTGCAGATCAGTAAAACCAATGATAGAAACTGTCTGCAGTTAACCCTAAGGTCATATGATAATTTAGGTTGGCCTCAAATCCAGCCTCCTATTTGAAGCCAGGTCAGGTCTGAGATTAGTTGAGGCTAGTCTCAGAAATAAGGTCTTGAAAACTCCAAGGAGTTGATACTGATATAATCCTACACGCTATAGTGGGATTTATTTTGCATGGTAGCATTTTTACCTGTTCAACAGACACATTGCCTGTGAGTGCACATAAGAGAACTGCAGAGTGTGATGCATAAACAACTGGAAATAGTCCAGATTTCCAGTTTCTGAGTTGAAAGGAAGAGGGAGGGAGCAGACTGTAGCTTTTGGATCTTGAAGGCTCCATAGTTGCAGTCTTGGAGCCATCCACCTGCGTGGGCCATTCTCTTGAGTGATACAACTCCCTTAAATCAGTATGACTTATTTTCCTCTGGTCAGGCCTGTATTATGTGCAGTGCACGTGGGAGAAAACTGCTGAGGAGACACAGTATGGCAATGTCCTCTTCAAATGCTGTGGTAAGTGTGGGTCTAGAAGGGCCCTGATGAGTGCAGAACATATGAGCCCCCAGCTGCTGCAGGGGCTGCAGGTCAGGGGCAGCATGAGAGGAGAGGGACCAGTCCCAAGGGCTGCAGCATCTCCTCACCACAATTCTGGTTTCCTTTCATTGTGTATCGAACATGTCTTTGTACCTTCCCTTTGCTTGGAGCTCTTCGCTGTTTTGCCAAGCAAGGAATGTTAAATGTGATTAGTCAGGGAAGTATAACAAGCCCTTTGAATTCTTCCTGGTGATGTCTTCAATTTCTTCTTTAATCAAAGCTGAGTTCATATGTTGGCAGTTGCTGCAAAGCTCAGATCTTATGATCACATCACCTTGGTTTTTGCTTGAAAATAAAAGTGTCTTTCATGACAAATAGAATAATGTATTCCCAGGGTGACTTAATCTATCCCTGCTCTATTCAGGACTAAAATTTGATGCTTTCCGATCTAAATGCCAACATGAATGCTTTGTCTCTTTCACTAAACCACAATTTTCTTCCAACTTTTTCTTTAAAGTATATCAACTGAAGTTACTTCTAACTGTCCAGTCTGCTGTTTATGCAGCTCGGGGTGTACATGATCAGTGAAGCTGAGCAAATGCAAAGGTGACAGTTGACTTTTTAGGCTAATATTTCAACTGGGCAATGAATAATCTGAAAAGTAAGATAAATTTCTTAGCTGTTCTACTTTTGGTGTAATTTGAATTTCTGTGATCTCTTATTGCCAGCCTGAACTGACTCATTTGAGATTTGCCTGATATTTTTCTGGCAGATACACATCTGAAAGTTTTTCAGGGTTTTGATTTTTCTTTTGGCATTTTGCTATAAGTCAGAATTGAATTTTTAAGCAGAAGGAATTTTGCTCCATAAAAAGGTAGGGTACCACTTAGTTTACTAAGTGAGAGCAGTTACTACTCTTGGATCATACCTACAGCATCCATTGGGAATGTACTCCACCCTGTACAGTTTTGAGAATGACCTCAAAAGCAGTAAACTCCAGGTCTAACTGCTGCTGCTTTACATGTGGTCTATAGGAAAGCTGAGGGCAGCCCAGCTGGTGTGCTCAGCCATGTGTTGAACTGCCAAAGAGGCTATTAGCAACATGTTGGCTCTCTAGATGTCCTCCAGCACACGGTCCTGTCACAGTTCCAGAAAAAAACCCTTCTGATCAAGCATTTTGGTCTGCTCCCAGATTTTTTGCCTGCATGGAGAGAGTGTGCCCGTGGCCAGGTATAGCCCTTGCAGAATACTCAAAACTGCTCCCCAAAAACTAGTGTCTAGATAGTTACTGAAAAAGTTTGAGGGAATTCTTTCATACATGGAATAAATGCCTCAACAATATTGTAGCTTCTGCTGAGTAACAGACACAGCTGTGGCTTTCATTCAGCAGTTTCTGGCAAGTGCTGGAGTACACAATAAATTGTTATTCAATAGAGGAGGATTTGGCATATGAATTAACGTGAGCAATTTTATAGCATTATCCAGAATAAATTTCCTACTCGCTTAGGAATGTTTCCAAAAAGGCGGCTGCAAATTTTCACTTAGTGAAATTTATCTATGGTGGGGTCTGTTCATTTTCAGAGATTTTAATCTTCACAAGCAACTTCAAACCCCTATGAAAAATTCAGTTGTTTACATAGATAATACTCTGGAACAGACCGATTTGTACTATCAGATTAATTTGCATTTAGATTGTGCCTTTCCAATGGCTCTGAAAGATATTGCAAATACAAATTAGGTTTCACACTAGGACTTTAGTAACTACTATTGCTGTCTTTTGGGGCTGGCAGAATTAGAGATGCTGTGACCTGCTAGCCCTTAATTCCAAGTCAAGATGCCCTGCTACTCAACCAGTATAAATTCTGCCCCTTCTAAAACAAGTCACTGTTGTCGCTGATTAAAATGAATTGAGTTAGCTTTTTTCAGTATGTTGCTCTGGTGGGCATTTTGTTGAAAAGTTGATATCATTTGCGGTGTCAGTAAAGACAAATCTACTGTAACTGACTGCGAGCTCTTCCTGTGTTGATCATTTAGCTTGAAGAGATGAAGGTTAAATGATAACTTATGGCTTGCATTTTCCACATTGGTATTCACTTTACCACTAAACCAGTGTCAAGGCACTGTCTGTAGTATTACTTCAACCTTTTTTGAAGCAATTATTTTTTAATCTAGCATATGCAAAGCAATAAATTCCAATGAGAAACCATTAGTACTGTGGTCTAGTTTTGGAAACTCCATTTGTTAAGCTGTAAAAAGGAGATGCAGAACAAGTTATCAGATAACTAACAGAGCAGCAGTTTAGGGGAGGCTGATTGTTTTTAAATCATACTCCTGCCTTACCTGAAAGTGGAACTATGCAATACTTGGAGAATTAACATATACACAATTCATAAGAGCATCTGTAACTTTATATTTGGCCTAGGGCAGTCTTTTTTTCCCAGTGCCTGCTAAATGTGGCCTAAGCAATTTGAAATGTTGTCAAGCAAATGTGAGAATTGGAAAGACAGTGGATGAAAAATATGTTTGGAAGTGCATGGTTCCCATTTGATTTGTTCTCAGTCTTTCTCATCCATGTTTCTGTAGCTTCTTCTTGAGACTCCTTTCTTGTTGTATTTAAGTATCTTTTATGCAATTCTCTGCATGTTGGTCTGATTGTTCTTGGGACCCTCTTACTTTTAGTCCCCATAATACTACATATCAAAGAAACACAATTTTGTCATCTGCTGTGTCAAAAAGGACTACAACAGCTTGTGTTAACTCTGTTGCTTGACAGGATCATGTGAAGTTTAACATTTCCCTGTTCACATTCTCCAACATCATCAGAAATTGCAGATTTTCATATCTGTCACTTACTGTCTCTTTTCCAAGCTTACTTAATTTTTTCTCTTGTGGAGAAGTTATTCTGCACTTCCTTCTATCCTAATAGGATTTTTTTGTATCTCTTCTATTTTGATATATTTCCTTTCAGTGGCAAGCTTTGTCCCCATCAATCAAGCCATAGACTCATCATATGTTTATACCACTATAAAGACATTGATAGAGATACCTTATATTTCTAATTTCTCTATTATTTTCCAGTAAGTTTGGTAGCTTCTAATAAGTTAATGTTCTTAAAGCCATACTTTTGTTACACATTCCAAGTTTCTTTTGTAGATCCTTCTTGAATGATAATTAGCCCATCATTCTGCTTGTGTAGTTAAAGTTAGTATTACTGATATATTTTGCATATCTTTTATGGCATGTTCAACTGTCATCTTATTGATCAGTCATTCAGAAATCTTTCTGTAACCTTCTGCAGTGCATTTTAATTTATAGGATGCTGAGAAATTTTGTATTATGAATAACCTTTACTAACTCTTTGGCCTCTGCTGTAGATCTGCTTTGGATAGGTTGAGAAGTAGAGATCACAGAGCATATCCTTCTCCTTGAGAGTGGCTGTTTATTTCAGCTTTCCTTTCTGAAAAAAAAAAAAAAAAGGTTACTAATTAGATTCTCTCTGGATTTAATATATTTCTCCTTTTCCATGACAACATAGCTTCTTTACATTTCTCTCAATATGTTAAAGACCTTGTGGGAATAAAAAATATAATAACTTAAATGAATCATTTAATTCACATATTTATTGTTGTCTTCAAAGAACTGCAATGCATCTAGGAAGTATGACAGCCCTCTATAAAAACCTCTTTCTTTTTCTCTGTTGTGAGGTATTTATGGGTATATCCACTATTGAAGTTCCAACCAATCTGTCTGACATAGAAACCTGACTAATGGTCTGTAGTATCCTGTATTTCCTTGCTCCTGAGACCTGTTTATAAGTTTTGTCATCTGTGCAGCCTTCCTTTTTTTCTGGGGTGGGAGCCCTTTGAAGCCATTGAAGTGATAAATCACATACTTAGGATTTTGTATATTAGTTTCTCTAGGGCTGCTGGGTGAATGGCATCTGGTCTTAGAGATTTGCTACTGTTTTATTGACCTGCTCTAATCCCCTGCCACTGCCACTTCACTTAGAGATTTCAGACTTGCTTCACACATAAAACCTGTCTGAGCTTTTCCCTTATAAACACC
This sequence comes from Nicator chloris, assembly GCA_013400495.1. Taxonomy (NCBI): domain Eukaryota; kingdom Metazoa; phylum Chordata; class Aves; order Passeriformes; family Pycnonotidae; genus Nicator; species Nicator chloris. Next base: position 180,895 of record WAAE01020047.1, read on the forward strand.
AACTCAGATAATTCAATTAGCTTTTCTGATACAGCCTTGAACTTTTCTTTCACACCTCTGTTATTTATTAGTCACAAAAACTCTGGCTGTGTTTGCAAGACTTTTGTGATTAATTGGAATGCCTTTAGCAAGTTGTACTTCAAAGTGTTTTTGTGTTTTGCTGTGTCTTTGCATTTAATATATAAACTTTTGTACTATTTTTGTTTTCTTCACTTGGACATGACCTCCACTTCTGAGTAGTACCTTTCTACTTTTAAGAGCCTCCTCTAGTCTGACACTTAACAATGCTGGATTGTTATGGTCTTGTTCAAAATGTTTTTGAAGAAGTGATACATGTTTGCACTGAAACCTTAGTAAAATATTTTTAGATATTTAGATATTCACCTGGCTGAATCCAGGTGCATTACCCTTTTGACAATTTATCTCAATTTCCTTTAACTCTCCCACATTCATGCAGTTTCTTAAGTGATAATGGAGTAGGTTTTCCGTCCTCCCTCCCTTATTCCTAGAAGGAATCTTGGATTTGAATATGTTATGATGACTAGCAATCATGGAGATCCTTTACAAAAAATTTCTAACTGAGTCCTGTGGATTATTTGGAACTAGGTAAAAAAAGTGCTCCTCATTCTGAAAGGTGAGTCCAGATTTACTACAGTTCATTCTTCTATCAGTACGACTTCAAATGAAGTCGTTCTGATAGATTTGACTTCAAATCACTTCTGGGTGACTTGTATTCTGACCTCACTGGTTTTTCTTTCTTCTGTCAAAATTTGGAGGTGAGTTGGAAGTGATTTTAGTCCAGGTCTGGTTGTCTAATTTCATACATGAAGTTTGAGTCTTTGTTTACTTAGACTGTTCTTCATGGTTCCCTCCTTGGATGTCTTTGCCTTTATCTAGTATCTTCTTGTGCTTTGGCAAAAGGATCTATAGAGGTCCTGAACTATTGTGGGAATTGCATACCTTAGGGAGACCTAGTTAACCAGCTGAGGACCTGCAGCTAGCATGAAAAGTGAAGGAAAAAGGTATTGGTCAGAAAGAAAGGGGAAAAGTTTAGCAGTTCTCCCACGTTTCTAGTCATCCATCGAGGAAGAGGTGAATTCCCAGGACTCAGAGAGCAGAAGAGGTCTGCGAAAGTCACAAGAAAAGAAGAGACTGGGAATGGTCTGTTGAAAAGAACTGCTTACTTAGTGGTTTGATGTGGTTTTAATCCCATACCCTAAAAGGATAGGGGGCTCGAGGGACTGGTTTGTCTACATGCTTAGGGAGTGAGAAAATCTGGTTGCCTCAGTGGGAGATTGCAGCCATCAGAGGCCACAGCAACCCGAGAAAACCACTAATAACAACCTATTTCTAAAAGCACATTCATTTGTTTACTTTTTCTTCCAGGATCAAATGGGGAAATTGTTTCTGACTCAATAAAATCTCTTAGATTTTTTGTTTGATTGAGTGTTTCATCCTTGTGAAGTATTTATTCACTGAAATGAGATGATCCAACTGTCAAGTTCTCATGGGCTGTTGAGTTCCTCCTTGACAATTTGACCTTCTGGCTTCCTGACCTGACTGATGATAGGAAACCAAAGAGGTCTAGAGAAGCCAGAGCTCCCGTTTCCAGGGGTGAGCACCTTCAGTGTTTTAATGAGGGATTTGCTCCCACATACCTGCTTCTCCCTGGCCTGTTGTGGGTGATCTTAAGTTTCCCAAGGTAGGCTCCTTAACCTACTTCTGGCAGCTCCAGAAAACTTGGGCAGCTTCAGAAAACTGGCAGGGGATTCCCCTTCACTGCAGGGCTTCAATGTTTCATTTTCCTGTTCTCCTGTCAACTATTCCAGGATTCAAGGGATAGTTTTTAATGTCCCATTGAAGAGAAATTTTGGGGTCTGACACCCTCATGGGCAGTTCCTCTGAGAATTCAAGAACGAAACGTACTGGCTGGCATTGTTGAGGTTTGGAAGGCTCCTAGGATGTATGGAGAAATGTTGCAACTGACATCAGTGTAGTGTGGGCCTGCAAACTGCATGTGGTTTGTGTGGCTGCTGCTAATGATCCTTGTGACAGGACATTGATACAGCTGGAGCTGGGAAAGGGTGAAGGCTCTGTGCTAATACTACTTGATTCCCACTTTTCATCTACATTGATAAACCGGCGATAAAGATATAAAGATCTGCCTGTCACAGGGGAATTGGTTATACCTCACTAAAAAGAAAAAGGGAAAGAGAGAGTGAGAGTGGTTTTTTTTCCTATTATTTTTTAATCTGCATGAGAATGTAAAGCCATCTGCCTGGAGCAGCCTCCCTGCTGCCCCAGCACGTACACAAGCTGCAGAATCAGAGTGTTCACAATCAGAATGTTTTATTCTGCAGTCCCACAGGGCTATTCCATGGTTACAAAGCAAATTAATTGGGTTTGAAAAATTGTTATAAGCTTGTAAAGGCATGGGGGTTTCATTTAGTTGCCAGAGCAGCTTATTGTGTCATTAGAAGTCAGACCTGATATCTGTTCACTACTGTGGATGCAGTAATAATCTTTCCTCTATTGGCTACCTCTTAGCTGAAGGTGCTGATACAGGAAAAACATTGATACAAAGAAGAAAAAGCTTCCTTGAGCATGAAAAAAAAATTCTATTTTATGTGTGTATTCTCTTTCTCCTTTTCTTTGGTAGTCAGGTAAATGTGGTATGGGATTGCATATGGAAAAACACCTGTCCTAAACAGGCACAATCACTTTGGATAAAGGTTTTGGTCAGTGAATGCACAACAATTTGCCTGTTTGAAGTAACCCCTAAACTTATGAGTGGAAAGTTAGGGGAAGAAACTGATACTTGTTCTTTTAGGCAGTTTACAACATTTCTTTGACAACACTTTGTAGTTGCTCTTACTTCAGTTAAATCCGATGCTTTCTCCATCTGTTGTGAATGTGGGCCTTCCACACATGAAAAAAAAAGAAATGAGAAACTATGTATGTGAGTGTATATATATACATATACATTTGGTGTAAAAAACCCCAAACATCCCTGCCAACTTCTGTAGTTTTAGGAGTGGGCAGAATTCTTGAGACCATGCTTCAGCTATGATTTCTAACTGAGCTTAATTGAACACATCTTGATTCTGTGTTTTATCTCCAAAATCTGTCACTCTGACAGGAGGTGTGAAAGGACTGAGAAAAATGGTGTTTGCAAAAAGGACATTTAATGCAGGCAGGTCTTTTTTTTTGTGTGTGTGTGTGTCCTTTGATTTTTCCTTTTTATCTTTCTCTAATTATGCAAGTCCATAATTTCCAATGATAATGATAAGGTTGTAGAAGGGGTCACACTGTGGGTAGAATAGCACCTCCTACTATTTTGGAAGTTGAGTTCTTTCTGTGAGAAGTATTAATATATTAAAATCAAGAGGTGTGTGATGGTTTTGCACTGTCTTGTATCTATTTTCCCTTTGATATTAGCTGAGCTTTGAGAGGTGTAAGAGAAACTTGAAATTAATGTGTACTTTAATGGTGTAGTTTGTTCTTATGGAAATATTTTGGGGGGCGAGTTACACACTTTCAGTACTTTTAAAATAAAACACATATATTTGGAGCAGTGGAGAGTTAATTTTGAAGAGCTTAAAACTGATGGTCAGGCAGGAACAACGGCTGGTGTTAAATGTAGTTTTAATATTATAACCATAAGACCAATATCAAAAGACTTTTAAAGGAATGCTTGAATCTTTTTGGTGAGGATAGGCCTCTGATCTCCCTTCATAAAGGACTATATTTTCTGTTTCAGCACCATGTAAAAAGTAAGTTTTACATTTTTATGACGTGTTACTTCTGAACATTAGTCTGATACAAACTTTCCTCCTAAATTCTCTTTGGGATAAGTTTGTCTTTTAATATAAGCTCTTCAACTCCTAAAACTATGAAGTGATATTATTTCTGTAGGTTATGGACAGCCAGGCCCCTAGAGTCAGTAGTTACAAGCACTAGTAGGCCCTAAGGTTCACCCTTCTAAACTGGAGATCTTCTAGTGGTCAGCAATGTATATATATATATATTTAATTTTTTAAAAGTTTATTAGGAAGGTTAATATAGGTGAAAAGTAATCAGAAATTATTTTTATAATGTGTTCTACGCCTTCTGCTCCCCAGTTCTTTCCCCTTTAAAATGTTTTTGCTCCTATAAGTTAATAATGAAAAACGTAAATGAATAATTCCTAGGCAGATATGTAAAATATGAAAACCAAGACATTTTTATTCTGCTATGAATTAAAAGTACACTTTCCTTCTGTGATCATTGTTATTTCACTCATGAAATCAACTCTTGGGATGAATGATTGCTATTAAAACTCTGAGTTTAATTTTCTGGGTACACTCCATTTTCCTGTTGTTTCACTCAAAGTACATGCTCCAAATGAGCGGAAGAAATATTGAACGGCCACTGAGGAGATAAAATGGGATTAATATTTGAATCTGTTATTGAAAATGTTGAGTTACTTCAAGTGGTGAGTGATAGTGTGTGGGGTAACATGACTATTGATGTTTTTCCCTGGTAACACTCCCTTCCCGCCCAACGTTTGTTTTCTGGTCGGGAAGAGGACTAACGAGTGCCAGGGGGGAAATCAATCTGCCTGAGTCTGAGACATTACCACAACGCCAGGAAGAGTGGCAGTGCCAGTCTGGACCCAAAGTCCACCTCACCCAGTGGTGTCTCTGGCAGTGATGATCAGCAGGGACATTGGGATGAGTAGGCACAGGGCAGATGTCTGTAATATTACCTACCCTATCCCTTTGGAAGCCTTTCCACACCTCTTGTGGCCTTTTGTGCCTTCAGTGCTGTTCCTCTCCCTCCAAAAGGACTGCGTGCAATTTGAAGGGTGTGAACCAAGGGTTCATACAAGAGCAGTGAAGATATTTTGCTTTGTTGTCTCTTCCTTTTTTGATTGTTCCTGACATTTTGACTTTGCTTATATGGAACCATCTATCATAACTCTGAGGTCTTGCTCCAGAGTGCTAAATGTTATTTCAGAAACTACCACTGTCTATGCAGATCCAGGGTTGTCTTTCCCCACTATGCATCACTTCACAGCTATACACAATGAATGTCAGCTGCTGTGTTATTGCTCAGCCATTCCGTCTTGTCAGACTCCTTTGTAATTCTCCACAGTCTGCTCCTGTTCCTGTTCTTCTGCATAACTTGGTGTCCTCAACAGTCTTTACCTCAGGCCTTGTTCCCTTTTCTGGCATCTGTATATATTAAATAGCTCATTTCTCAGCACCAGTGCCAGTGCAATTGAACTAGTGACCTCCCTCTGTTGTGAGAAGTGACCACTTACTTATACTCCATTTCCCATCTTTTAATTGATTTATTCTCACAAGGCCTCTCCTTATCCTGCAGTCACTTTGCTTCCCCTGTCATCCCAAGCTGAAAGATTTTAGAAATCTTGGTCTGTAGCTTCCTTTCTGTGGACCTACATGTTACCTCCAGAGTGTCCGTCTGTCACCAGAGCCACAGATGCCCAGGCAAGTCACCACTGCAGGCTCTTTCCCCAGGCTTCCTTTCCCCAGACCCTGCCCAGGTTTCCGCTGAAATCCACCACCTTTTTTCTCGTAAGACGGGCTCCCCGTGGTCCCATCCAAGGTCACGCACCCTGATGTTTATTTGCCTGATGATTGAATCTTTCACTGCTACAACCTGCTTCTTCCTATCTGGTCTTTGATCTTCCCCTGACTTTAACTTCCTTTGAAAAAAATCTGTCCTTGGACTTACGAATGTAGCTTCCAGGAATTTTCTGTTTGGTGAAGCTTTGTTTTGAATTGGGAGAGGAAGGTGTCTTCTGTCACTTCCTCTGGAGACCCGTCCCAAGAACCAGGTGCTGCTCCTGAGCACGCATCAAGCTCTCCCTGTGAGGGCTGGCAGCACGCAAACTGAGATACGCTGTTTTACAGGCACAAGTTGGTGAGGGATATTAAGACCTGTGTGGAATATTTTTATAAAACCACAAGATAAAAGGATAAACTAATCTCCAGTCCTGGGTATTTCATGCTTCCACATAGTTCTTTTGGACTCATTTTCATTGTCTAGGAGAAAAATCATTCTGTATTCTGTAGAGGAGACCCTTATGGGTTGTGGTGTTCTGTTTGTACCATAGCCTGTCAGATTTCAGCTTGCCTTAGCAGTGCTTCCGGGCTATACATGCCAATATGCAAGGCCTTTGAAACACAAAGGGCTGTGATATATCCTGTCATTTCAGAAGAAACTTATTATACCTTCCAGGTATAAAAAGAATGAACTAAAGGACTGTATCTTTGCTCGGAATGAGTTGGGAACTCCAGCTAGAGAACTGGATCTTTGTTTTTCTTCTTTATTTGTACTAATTTTCCAAAGAGAACCTGATGGCATTCTTCGTTGGGTCTGGCAGAAATACATAGTGCAAACAGCTCTTGATGAGCATCAGACAACTTATATAGGTCTTTTTAGAGCAGTGAAAAACAATTGAATTATTAGAATAGTACCTAGAAAAGTTTATTTTTCTAGAGGAAACCCATCACTTCTGTCTTTCTGTGTCAGACTGCTACATATTACTGAACATATGAAAGCCTGGTCAATGCCAGCAAATAGCTGGTACCTCTGCACTACCTGGTCTGATATGCAGCAGTGGTGATTTCAGCTTAGTTTAGGTCTCTGGTGACATCTTTCTATGGAATGAATACTACAAGTAAGAAAATTTAAGAAATGTGATGATATAATGATTAAATTATTTAGTAGGTGAGCGTTCAATCTGCAGCAAAATATCTTTGAAATGTTAAATCTGTGAGTGCTCCTGGATGCCCTTAGGGGGAGCTGGGGAAGAAGAAGGGCAGTCAGGCAGTTTGAAACGAAGTACTCATACATACTTTGTTGTCAGCAATGATGCAGGGAGAGTTAAATATCTGTGGTGGAGTTCAACCGTTGTTGGTAACAGGAAGCAACTGTACTCCTTATGAAGGCTGAAATAAAATCTAAACCATACCCAGATGCAGCTCTGAGCACTGAGAGCACGGCCTCCAAGAACTTTTCCCTAGTGTGCTGATGAGTAGCTGTGACTTTCAAAGCCCTTCGTGGCTTGGGGAGCGACTGTCATTAGCTGCCTACTCTTTTTGGAGCACATTGTAAGCTTTTGGAGACCTAGGGTCCTGCTGCATGTCTAATTTAGGGTTTTCTGTGGTTTTCTTTTTTTTTTTTTCTTTCCTTTTTTCTTTTTCTTTTATTTCTTTCTGCTGTTTCTTTTGGGGCTGGCTTTGAAATACAACCTCTGTGTGCAGGGTCTGGTTGAAGACCCAAACCTACTCAGCTGTAGGTTATACATGTGGGAAGAAGCAGGGAAGGGCTTGAGATATTTCCCTTCTAAGAAAAGAGGAAAAACAAAGCAAGGCAAAACAAAGAGCAAAGGGAAGAAGCTGCTGGCTGAGTGCCACCCTGAATGGCCTCGTTGTTCTCCAGCTCTCTGGACCTAATTAAGTGACTCCATTTCTACAGGCAATGGCAAAATCTAATGGCAGCAAACAGAAGATCACTAACACATGGAGCAGGCCTGTGATGTGGCTTTCTAGAATGAGAGATTGCAGTTGCTGGAGGAGGACAGAAAGGATGAGGAGAACAGGGAGTGGAGGCAAGGAGGTTCCTCTGCAGAGACAAAAGTAGCAGGCACAGGGAGGAGTTTTGTTTCTTCTCAGGAATGCTGGGAAGAATCGGAGAGAGTTGAATTTCAAAGTCCAACGATGCAGCTATGGCATTTGTTTCCAATTCAACAGGAATGAGCGTATGGTTTGAACAATTCTTTCGAGGTTCCTGGCAGGGGGAATATAACTCATCTCAGCTGGCTCTTTTAGGAGATCAAATGACACAAAGATTTTCACTCAAAGCCTAGGATATCCTTCTGGCAGCCAGAGACCATGCACATCTTCACAGATTCACCATTAGCTCTAATGGGTCCAAGAGCTGCGTGCTGTGTAGAAAACTGCTTGCTTACAAAACAATCTTATTACTGCCAGATGTTGGCTCCCTGCCCACTTTTACATAATTCAGGCTTTTCTTTGCTCAAGATGTTACAATTTAAAGGTGCTTTAGAAGTTTTCTTTTAAAAGGCTTGATAATACCATTTTCCTTATTCTTTTTTCCCCTTGCTCAGAATGGCTCTTCTGCCAGCACACGCTGCAATCTGGTGTATGTGGTATACATTAACATGTACAACCAGGAATAGCAAAACTCCTTAGATCTACCTCTGGATTGATTCAAACAAGAATAAAAATATCCATAAGGCCATGCTGTCTGTGTCCTCACACATATTAAATACAATGTGTCTGTTTCAGATGCTGTCCCACATAGCAAGTACTGTGGGGTTTTTGTTGTTTTTAGGGTTTTTTTACATTTTTTCTTTCTTTTAATAAATATGAAACTTTAGGTAGTGCACTGTTCTAAGTGTCCAAATACTGATAAGTGAGTGAAAGTGACATACCCCTCCAAGCAAACTTCTCCATGTGGACACTGGGACTTTGACTTCATCCTTCATCTGCAAATCAAATAACTGTCAAAGAAATGTCATAGTAAGCCTGTGACATAATCCTTATTGAATCTGCAGTGGGTTACACAAAGTACTGATGAGCAAAAATTATTTTTGCAAGATTATCCTAGTAGGTTGCCAGCAGAATTGGAAACAGGGAGCTTCAGCTCTGCCTCTGAGCTTTTTGTTTTACTTGCTTCAAAGACAGCAGTTCCCTGGCTTGCTTAATTTTAGCCTGACCACCTAAAATGTGTGGATGTGTGAGTCTGGGTCAGGCTGGTTATCAAGGCTCCCATTATTGCCAGTGAAGAGAGGACAACTTTGAAAGGCAATTCATTCCAGTCAAAGGGAGGCAGGCCAAGTGGGAAAACCACCTCCAGAGACCTCTGTACAGTGTGATGCTTGACCCAGTTACTTGTGCCGAGCTAATGACTTCAACTGTCCATTTACCTGGGGAACAGATCATGGTCTATAATTTCTTTTATTATACAGTATTCTTGTACTTCCTGTTCTATAGCCAGGAAATTCAACAGTGCTAAGAAAATCGTAGTGACAAAGGAAATCACGCAAAAACCCCCCACTGTATGTGTGAGATTCTCCCGTAGTTCTATACCAACACCAGGATAATACGTTTGGAAGGGGTGACTTTAGTTCCTTATATAACCCCTTCATTTCACTCTGTCTCTGGAGAAGCAGTATTGTAAACCACAGGATAATCCTACCAGAAGTGCAGTCATGTGAGCTGATGAAATAGTCTCCCTCCACTACCATTCATATTTACAGTTTTGAATGAACCATTCTCCCTCGGAAATCAGTTCCAGTGTGTTTTTACCATGCAAGTTCACAATTTTCTAGTGACATCTAAGCCCCTTAAATCCCCCCCCAGCCTAAAAATATTCCTTCTCTTGCTTAGACTAAACACCATTGTTAGCAAGACAATAAAGAATTTATGGCAATAGTTGTAGGGAAATATTAGCAACACTAATTTATTGCCATTCAGGTTGTGGCAGCTATTTTATGTTTTCGCTCTTTAGTGTGTTTTATTTTACTTTGATTTTACTCAATGCAGAGGATGTATTTCACAAAATACTGGCCTGAATGCATCATAATAATTAGAACATTATGAGTGATATGAGTGTGTTGAAAAAGCAGAATAAGCCTTTCTCCCTTTCAGTGGACAAATAGAGATGGATAGCTTTTTTTTTTTTTTTTTTTTTAAAATGGCTGTGAGCTAAGCAAATCTGTTTACCCCAAATGGAATATTTTTTCTGTGCTCTCCTGTTGCTGTGCCCTTTATGAGAGTCTCTGAAGGCCAGTATATGGTTAACAGGGAGGACTACACACTTAACTCTCTTTCTTGTATATGGAAGCATAATTTTTATCTCTGTTGGAATCTCACCTGTAACATAGGAGTTTAAAATGTTTCTCCTGCTTCTGAGTCTGAATTCCTTGCCCAATATTAATTACATGCTGTGCTGAGACTTGTATGATCAGAGATTGCCTATTTTTCACTGGCTGGGGTAAAGACTCACTGTGTTATTCTTCCTGGAGGACCTAGCTGGTAACAAGGTCCAGTTGAAATTAGTCATTTTTATCTTCTTAGATACATCAGCATTTGGAAATCCATTTTGGTTTGACTTAAAATGAAAACACATTGCTTTATGATTTCATGTAAAACAAATGGCTTCAGAAAATTAGGATGTATAAATAAGCAATCATTTGTTTTGAAATGCAGGTATTTCAATACACATTAAACAGTGTATTTTGAGATTGTCTTTTGATATTTTTTCCCATTATAAAAGGAATATTTTTCTGAGATGCCATGACATTGCTTTCAAATAAAATAAGAAGTTCTCCCAAACTAACATTCCTTTAAAATCAGAAAATTTTCTGAAGTAAAATAGTCATGATATTTCCCTTTTAAAAGTGTTCTCACTGGAATAAATACATTTGTTAAAATGTCTAACAAAAACAAACACTGAAAACCTTTGGGTGTGTGTCGTTGGCAAGAGTTTGATTTCAGGGACAGACACTGCTTAGAAATAGAAGAAGAAACACAGAGTTGTCAACCAACCACTTCTGCTACTGAAGAACTATTGAGCGAAATGGTTTGTTGGGTTTTTTTTCTTTCCATAAACCTTGTTGGTTTTCAACAGAGAAGTAAAGACATGTTGCAGCAGGCACACATTTGGCTGTTGCACTAAAAACATGAAAACAGCAGGATGAAATCTGCCAGTCTCTTTTTTCCTCTGGGCTCTCTGTTTCCCAAATCCAGCTGCACAAATTGTTTGTGGGGTGTGCATGTGCCCACACGCACATGGAGGGAATGGCAGCTCCATCACATTATCTGGAGCGTGCATTTCCCACCAGGTAGTGCTGACAGAGGAATCTCAGCAGTGCTGGTAAATCCATATGTACATATGTAACTGAGGAAAGGGAAACAAAATATCATTGGAAGTGGCCTGGGGAATATCCAACTTGGAGCTTTAAGCATGTCACTTTTAGCCCATGATATTAAGATTCAGTCCATGCATTGCTGCAGGAGAATGCATGCACAGTGTTCTCCCATAAGCGATGGGCATTGGTTATTCTCTGATGGAGAAGCTCTGCAGAAAAAACAGCCATTATTTTATTAGTATTTTGGTTTTTTTTTTCCATTGACTGTCAAGACGGATAGGTCATGACATTGCTTTCTGAAAGGAGAGCAGTGGATTGAAGAAAGAGAGAAGGGAAAATAATTCTGTGTTTTAATTTTAAGCATCTATTTGATCCTTTAGTTTTTGTGCACTGTCAGTCATAATATGGATGTAAATAATGGTTACCAAGTTCTAGTGTTCTTGAAGGATTGTACAAAAACTGTTGGGATAATTTGGTGAAATGGTCTTTAGAAAGGCAGTGTCATCATACAGGAAAACAATCAGTTAGAATTTCATAAGCTTGCTTTATTTTATCCTTACAATAAAACAGTATGCAAAAACACAAGCCTCTATTGAAAGTATCATTTTACGTAACATTTCTGAAAAAGCCTTTAAGATTGCCAAATCATTAGTTTTCCAAAATGATCTGTGCTTTCCTAGTACTGGAGCCTAGGTATCTTGTGAGTCAGGCAAGTGTTGAGTCATTTTTCAACATCCCATAGTAATTATCTACTTGATCTCATCCCAAATCACAACTGAGCTGAAAAAAAATAAAATCACACAATATGTTGAAAGTCTTAGGTAGGTTTCACATGCTGAAATCTACCAGTTAGAGGGGTTTCCTGAAGTGAAGGAAAGCAAATGTTTACCTTTTGGGTACCTACAGCAGACACTAGTCATCCAGGCACCACTCACCCGTGGAAACAACCACTTTCTAGAGCACAGCCCATGTTTTTCTGGATGGCCCCCTTAGGCTGAAATGACTCACAAGCCAGCTGCCTACACAGGGACTGACAAATCCCACCCTTTCCTCTGCTGACTCCAACACATATTCCAAACACACGTTGAAGTCATACCTGCTGAGAGAATGCTTTTCTCTCTTGGCAGTGTGCAAGCTCTCCCTTGCAGAGATGCTTGCAAAGAGGAACTGGGGACAGTGCAACCTCTTGGTTTGTTCTCCAGCCACTTGGCGTTAGGTGTCCATCTCACATTTCCATACTCTAACACCTTGGGGAGAAAACATCTCAGCCAGTGAAGGCATTTAAATGTGAGAGGGAGGAAAGGTTGGTTGACTGAGACCAACATACTTTACCCACCAAAATATGCCTTAACTTCTGGTGCTGTTCAGAGCTGATCCACTTCAGTGCAAATCTGAGGCATCCTGGCAGGGCTGTTTGCTCCATTCATGACCCAACATAATCAGGTCTTCTGAAGGACTCGTCTACCCTGTTGGAAAGCAAGAGTATATAACCAGAAACTATCAGCACCTATGTGTGGGGTCCCAAAGTAATAAGGAATCACACTGGTCCAGATGGTGTCACCCTGTATCTGGTAACTGCAGTGGGAATATATTCAGTTTCTTGGGATAAGATTGGACTATTTTTTTTTATTAGAAGTAGAGATGCAGTTGCTCATTCTTTCTGTTCTCATACTAAGCAGTACGTTTTGAGTGAACAGACACATGTGTGTGAGAGATGTTATTCTGTTCAACAATTTAGAGGAGACATCAGGTAGATATATAGACAACCCCCTCAATTTGTTGTCTTCACTATCAGAACCAGGCTCTGATGTTGGTAATTGACATAACAAACAGACTGAAGCTGAGACAGAAGAGAACCACAAAAAAAAATCACAACTCCAGGCTCTTTCAATAACACCTAGACCACTGACTTGTGCTCTCTTATTCTCAGGAGGATTTGGCTTTTAAAGAAGTGTTGCACTGAACTGAAATGATATGAAAAAGAGAAGTTTTCAAATTTAAGATCTGCAGGAACTTTCTTAATCACATAGCAAGGTGTTCACCCTCAGAGAAGTAAGTAAAAGTTTACATCAAGACCAATAATTTTAGTCTGACCTTTCCTTCACTTTCCCACGATACTTTCAGTCATCTCTGACTTTTTGGGTGATGTGCCCAGACCTCATTCAGACAAGGAGTCAGGATTCAGCAAGGGTTCACACTAGGATCTGAGAGTGTGAAGTACTCTTGGATCCCACAGTCTAGACATAGCTCCGGGGAAGATTTCCTTTCCACTTGTTCTTGGGTTGTTTTGTTTGATTTTTTGTTTGCTCAACTTCTCCTTTTTTTGGTATATTTTGAACCCTGAATTGAATTACTGCAAGTTATGTGAGGCCTGGTGCTTGATTTAAGTGACCAGTTTGGGACAATGTGATGTCTTGATCTCACAGTGATCAATGAAGGAGAGTACAGGTTAGAAACCACCTTCGTTTCACACTAATTGTAGGCAAGTGTAATTTTGCCCTTAGATTTAGGTCAAACCATGAGGTCTGGAGGTGTCTCTCTCATAGCTGTGTCATGTAGGAGTTTGCATGTATTCAGGGATCCATTCTTTTTGAAACCAACACCCTCTCATTCAGCTTATTGCAGCAGTATAATAGGAGCTGCTGTGATTTGTTAATGTGCAAGTTGCTAAAACAGTTGGCAGATCTTTTTTCCCAGTGCATGTTTAGTGTGGGCAGATAAACCCAAGCCATGGCAAGCAGCAAAACTGAGGAGGATTCTTCATTACCATTTTATTTCCTTACTACTGTCTGAAGAATAATATAGAACATGCTGCTTTTACGTGATGAAGAGAAAACAGTGTAAGAACCCAACAGGTGGAGTTTAGAAGTAGCCCTCTAAAAACAGAACAAGAGCAACCCAACAACATGATTTTTGGCAGGTGCTACACACAACCCTCTGATCAACTTTATGCCTTGTGAGTTATGCATCATACATGGTAAAAATATCTAGATGTGCTTTCCTCATTTGTGTCCCAGGCAGCTGCAGGCTGGAAAACAGGAGGGATTTAAATACAATAGTGACTCCCAGCAGTGCCAACATTAATTTTTCTTCCTTATAGCACATGGCTTTGAGTGCTTAAATGTTTAAAAACATTTATCTTTTGGATGGAATAAAAAGTGATCCCTTTTAAGTAGCACTGGCTGTTGTGTTCTCCAAAGAGAATAAACAGCCAAGATCTTTTGGCACAGGAGACCGAGAGTAAATTTGATCTTTGGTGTAATAATATTAACAAGTAAAAGCTTATTCTGCTGTTATTTATAATAGACAGTGGCATGTTAATACATAGATGGCAAAGTGGGACTAAATAATTTAAACCTCTCCTTGGTTCAGATGCATGGATAGAGCTGATGGCAGAGCTCTTGGATCTAAGGTAGGGTTCTTTCTTAAAATCTCACCTTCCATCTTTTACTTATTCTTTTTTTTTAAACCTTTCACATGTTTACACTGTGATAGCAAGGGCAAATTTATCTGTTATATGTGCAGTGGCTGAGGAGAACCAGTCAGTGTCATTGCAGAATGCTTTTCAAAGCATCTCACAGCTGTGTCAAAGCATATTTAGCAGTCTAAAGAATCAGTAGCTTTATAAAAACACATTGGAAAACCTCTACCTCCCTCAAGGATTTTTATTCTCTCAGAAAGGCAGTAAGGTTATATTATAACCTCTAAGACTTTTACTAATACTAGGAAAATTGAAAAGGATATCAATGCTGTGTTCTTTGAGGAGAAAAAGATGACTTGAGTATAACTATTTTTCACTTAGATTTCAAATCCTAGATAAAAGTAAAAGCTTTCAGAACTCTAGGGTGTCTTGACAACAGACGGTGTTTCTTATAATTAAGATTGCTCTATGCAAGGCAATTTTTCACAATTTTCTCAGTTTGAAATATGTAAAACATAAGTCAGCATCAGGAAAATAATTACTAAATATTGATTTTATTACAATATTTTGGGCTTGGACAAGGGGTATTTCCTGTCTGCTACTGCGAAGAGGAGCCAGAAGTGGGGAAAGCAACTGGAGGACTGCTTTGCACAAGGGTCTGCTTTCCCAGTCACTTGACCCATGCTCAGTTGGAGGGTTGAAGGGATTATGGACCAAAACAGTGAGAGAAAGAGGGATCTTCACAACAGTAACCATTATGGAACACTTTGTGCTTCCTCAGAGATCAGTCTGGGGTACTGCAGAAGCACATGGTTAGTGGATGTAAGGTTTTCTTCCATATGGCCTGTCCTAGTTTCCCTCCTAAGAAACTTGGGCATGAGTAGGAGCTGCTTTGTCCTGGCTGATTCCCAGCCAGGTTAGCTGGGGTGTGCCCTAGAAGAGAAATCAGAGTTAGGTCAAAAGACCCACCAGAAGTGCCCAAAGACACTTGCCTCTTCCAGCCTGGCTTTGTAAGGAGCAGCAATGTGGACATGGGGTGGATACTGGGGGAAGTGCTCTGATAGTGAAGGCTCAGTGCTGATGTTACCTTGATCACTTTCTAAATCCCTGGTTATGCCATTGCTATGTAGGCTCCTTTGCAGGAAATGTGTCTTTGTGTTTATTGAGAGGCACTTGGGACTTTTATGGTATGAAAGGAATTACTCCTCTGGCTTCCCAGCCTTTGGAGCCACCAGTCAGTCTCGCACTTGGGAGCACGTGCTCTCTTGACGAGTGTGAAAAATAGTCTTTGACCTAGAGAGACCTTCAATCCTTGTGCACACAGCTGTTATTACATCTTCAGCAGTTGGTGCAAGAGTTTGAGCTCCAGCATCATGAGGTGCAAGTGATGGGCTTTGTGAGCGGGCATTAGAAATGCTGTGTTTGTTATTTATAAGTTAATGGCACTGTTTTCATAAATGATGTATGGATGACTGGTTGCTTAGCAGAAACATGGCCCAGAAGCCAGACCTATAAATAAGACAGAATTACAAAGAGGAGTTCTATTTCGGTGGATAAAGCAATGTGTTTTTCAGTGAACTCAGTTGCAAAGTACCTCTGCATGGAGTATTTTTCCATATTCTGTTGGAGGTTAAAACTCCCTGGTGGTCTGGTTCCTCTTGGTATAATACAAACACATGCATTGTGTGGTCCACACATGAACCCAAAATTATCTGAATATAAATCAAAAAAAATTTTTTTTTGGCTTTTGCATGTAACTAGTGTTCTCCTGTAAGTTATCTGAGTCAATATTTTCAGTTTAATTTTGTATGTTAAAATTTTATATCATGCAATGTACTCTTTGTTTCCAAGAAGCCTGAGTCAAAAGTCTTAGTGAAGCAAAGGAATAGACTAGAAAAAGCTCAATGGAAACAAAATATTTCTCAATTTTATTCTTTCTGCTTTCATTTAGGATTTCTACAAGTAGGTTCACTGGCAGATTTCTAAAAATCTGCTTTAAGAGCTGTTCTGTTCATGCCCTTGTAGTGCTTTTCAGAAACACTTCATTATGAGTGAACCAACAAACATACAAATTTTTTTTCTCTCTCTTTCAGGTGGTTTCTTAGAAGCAACTTTCAGACCAACATATTTTTTAGAAAATATATATGAATCTGAATCACTTGAGACAACACTAAGATGCTCATAGACAAACACTATAATATGTCTTTGTGGTACAAACTTTGATAACTGCATCTCCATATACCCAGTAAGGTGACATGAGACTAGAAAATGACTGACTGTTGCCTTCTTGAATTTTGCTATACTGATATTTCTATTAGTAGATGGATTTATTCAAATAACATCAATGGATTGGGCATGAATGTTAAAGTTGTGTTATTATGGTCAGGATTCAGAAACTTGCAGCCATTGCTTAGGAAAGTCATCCAAGATTTGTATAGGCCTTTGTTGGGGTTTTTTTTAAGCAGCAGGTTTAATCTAGATATTATTTATAACACAGCAAGTTTTTTTCCTTGATGAAAGAAAATGTGGGCAATTCTTAGTTCTAGGTGTGTATGCAGAGAGAAAAATTGTGTATGAGAAAAGGATAAAAGATTTGTATATGAGAAAAGAGTTAAAAGGTCAACCATTAGGCTTTATTTATAATAATGGATAAGATTTCACCCATGCATTGCAAGGAAATAAGACATACTTGGAGGCTCTGTCTGTAAGATATTCCTCTCTCTCTCTCTCTCTCTCTCTCTCTCTCTCTAGTCCCCCCTGGCTCCATTGGCAAATTTCAAAACAAGTCAAGTGACTGACTTTCAATTCCATATGTTTGGATGACTGGCTAAGGAGATCCTGCTGTGGTCCTCTCTGAGGAAAGAGGCCTGTTGGACAATTTAAGAAAAAAGAAGCCATGGGAGGATGGNCCATTAGGCTTTATTTATAATAATGGATAAGATTTCACCCATGCATTGCAAGGAAATAAGACATACTTGGAGGCTCTGTCTGTAAGATATTCCTCTCTCTCTCTCTCTCTCTCTCTCTCTCTCTCTAGTCCCCCCTGGCTCCATTGGCAAATTTCAAAACAAGTCAAGTGACTGACTTTCAATTCCATATGTTTGGATGACTGGCTAAGGAGATCCTGCTGTGGTCCTCTCTGAGGAAAGAGGCCTGTTGGACAATTTAAGAAAAAAGAAGCCATGGGAGGATGGGATACACAGGGGAAGCAGTTACATTTCAACCAATATGTGGGAGCCCTGGTCAGAGCAGGAAGGCTCATAGTTTCTTCCCACTGTGACTGTAGTCCTCTAAAGCGTCCATAGACAAGGAAAAGGAGAGCTTCAGTTCCTTGGATCAAGGAAATCATCACAAATATACATATGATTTTTGTTGGAAATGGTTGTTCTGTGAAGGAATATAATAAATGGTTTTTTTACAGACTAGAAGTACTTTTGAGGTAAGAATTTCTCATCAGAACTGAAACCTCAAGTCACCGAGGACCATATCTCCAGCTGGCACCTGTTATTTTTTGCAGTTGAGTTCTTCAGCTCTTTCTGTCTTTTTTTCTCAGGGCCCCAAGTAGGTAAATTGGATTTGCCAATGAACTGCAACACCCATTTGCATATTCCCCTTTTTTTTTAGGAACACACCTTCATTTGTCTGAAGTTGTTGTTTGACTAAGTGGAAGTAGCACATCAGACTTTTATTGCTCCTTCGTTGCCATTTTTGAGCTGTGGTTGAGGATGGCTGAGGTGAGTTCACAGCAACAGCCTCCTTCAATGGGAAGGTTTTGGAGGGACAATGTGGAGAATAAGCAAATACCAGCTTAAACCTTGCCAGCCATTAACTGGTGACCAGAAGGGCTTAAAACCCTAAAGGCTTTTGGAACCACTTTGTTAGTAAAATGATGACTTTGTGATGAAAATAAAGGTTATATTCCAGTACTTATACATTTCTGGAAGAATTTAGTTCAGATGCAGAAGAAAAAGAATTCTGCCTACCCTAACTTCCTGAAGAAACCTCTGCTTCTTAAGTTATTGTGAACTTTCATCACAAGGAGTCACAGCCAACTCAGCATAAAAAGATTTAAATATTCCCCCCTGTCATGGCTGATACATCACATCCAAGGGGAAAAATACACCTGTTGGCCATTTCTCCTCGACTAGTAAGGCCTTGCTTCTCCTCTTTAGACCTCTGAGTGTGTCTTTAGAGTGAATACCTGTTAATGGATATGGAGTATTAGCATAATTTTTAATAAAGTATCAGACCATTGCAGTGCTAGAAAGTCTGCCTTGGAGACCCTTGTCTGGGACAACATATCTCTGGATTCTTCCAAGTGATCCTCTGGGGGAAAAAAGGCAAAGCATTTTTGTTTTATTCTTTATAAAGAAAGCCCTTGGAAGATTGAATTTATCATTTTAGGACTAGTTCTGGCTTGTGAACACCTCTTTCCATTTTTTCCCCTGAATTCATATAAGCTAAGCCCAAGCCCATTTAATTCTAAGGCTAGAATTTTTATTTTATAGTTTTTATTGAGAACATTAGAGTGGTTGTGATGTATTTGACTGAATCAATAATTTTCAGATTTACAAAAGTCTGTTTTGAAAGACCAGGGAAGAAGCATGTGCAAACTGGTATAGTTGTTTAATTGTAAGTCACCTTGTTGCAACCACCAGAAGAAACTTTTATTGCTAGGATCACATCCATGTTGGTTCAGCGTGCATTTGACAGTGTGAAAGAACCAGGATTGTGAGCCTGAATCATTATTGTGACAAAAGGGTCATAACTTTCAGTAATTGAATTGAATTATCAATTTCCTCATTGATATTCAGGAGATTTTAGGAGCTTGGCCGTTTCTTCCCTGCTCACACCTCAATATAAAAGTGATGAAACAACAGGTTGAACTTAAAGCACTGCAAATAAAAGTCTGAGGGTAAAATTTGCAGGCAGGGAGCAAGAGGATATGATAGATAAGGGTCTAAAAAGAAAAGTCTCAGATGGCTTGATTGATCATTCAATATACTGAAACACCTCTGGGGTTTTGTGAGGGGTTGATTGATTTGCTTCTTTTTTGTTAAAAGATTCAGGAAATAATATTCCTCCATGCAGTTTTATTCATGAGCAGCTCCTCATTTGGTATTTGATTTTCAAATTATGCTGGGCAGATTTCCTAACTCACAGGTTGCATTGTACTTCCTAGTAGGAGGGGAGTAACTCATACAGATGGCTTTTTAAGTGAGAATGCTCATATCAGTAAATGAGATTACTCCTTGAAATACCCTTTTCCAAAAAATGTTGCTGACTCCAAACTTGTCCTTTGGACTATTTTCTAAAAAAGTAACAATGTATGCCCAGAAATGTACATGAAACTCTTGTTTAGAAGGGTATTTTCAGAAGAGATTTACAATAGTCCCTCTCTGCTGCTTGTGGTGGTCTAATGTTTCACCTTGACAGTGTTGTTTTGGGAAGAAAATAAAACCAAGGCTCTTCATAAGGTGTAGGTTTCCCTTGTAGATTAACCTTGTAGATTAATCCTGGGCACAGGATTCAGTTCTGGTACTTCTCAGATTACTTAAGCCAAAACTTACAGTAAATGACCCAGAAAGTTTTCTCTGTGATGTGACTACTCTGAAATGACTATTAATGTGGACACAGCATTGTTGAGACTCTGAAGTGTCCCCTGCACAACAATTCCAAAATATCAGCCCTCCATAAACATTTCAGGATAGACAGTCACATGAGGACATAATCTGTTTTGATATAAGAAATTAAAACCTACCCTTTACAACAAGAAAACAGCCACAACTCTGTGAACTACAGGAAGATACTTGATGTAGGTTATGGCTACTATTTTGGGCAGAAATCTCAAAATATTGAAGTTATGTCTGTAAAAAAGACAAAAGATGAAAAATTAAAGAATCATGTGTCTGGAGCATTGCTATTTGTGCAATTGGATGCGTTGTACTGAAGGGGTTGAAGAGAAACGTTGAGCTTACCCGCTTGCCTTTATTATTTTGCACGGAAATAGTAAAGTAAAAAGATAATGGGAAAAATTGCCAACTGTGCATTTACGAAATATTTGCAGTTAGTATTGTGCCTCCCATTCCTTGATTCTGCAAAATCCTCTTTCCAAATTTGCTTATACCTTAATACCTTAAAATAAGAAATACTAGTCAATTCAAGTATCTGACAAATAGCACCGATTCCTATTGTTATTAAAGTTACCCAGCTGGAATAACAATGCCCCACTGCTTGCCAAATCAACACCATCACAGCTCAAAGAGATAAAATTGTAACTGAATACTCTCACATGCACAACGAATCTGTCCTGAAATGCTCCCTGCTCACAGCAAGTTGGGTAAAAGTCACTTCACTCTTAGTAGTCAATGTTAAATTTTCTGCTTCCAAGGTTGTTTTTTCACCCCTTACTTCTTCCCCTTGGAGGTTTGTCTAATGCATTTCTCTCTTTGGGTACACCATATGAATTTACAAAATTCGTTTTTAAGGAATTGCTTTCATGCCAGCAAGTGATTTGACTTGACATTGGGGCAACCAGCCCTCAAACACTAACCCAGGGCATTTTGATTTATGCATGCTATAGGCTGTAATCAACCTGTTGCACATGGTAGCACTGGAATGCTGCCCCTTTTCAGAAGTAATAACTTCAGCCATGGAAAGTCATTAGGTCTGTGGCAGCTCAGAGGTAGAAACGGGGAGGACAAAGCTCACTGGAAAGTTACCTACAGAAAAGGTCTCCACTTTTTCTTTCCCTTGAAAATGCTTTTGAAAGCCCATAAAATTGTGCAGCGTATGCCAAATGGCCTGTGAAATAACCATCCACAGCTGTGGCTGTAAGAAAAATTACGTACCACTGCTGGCACTCATATTGATCTGATAAAACCTTTTTAATGTGAAATCATCAGGCCTTTGAAAAGATGAACCCGTGGATCAGGAAAGAGCATGACACAAATTTCGGAGGAACAAAGGACCACTGCCACCAACAGCAGCAGCTATTGAAAATAAGGAATATAGAATAGATTTCTGGGAATGCATCTGAAATTGCAGATGATCTGCTTTGGAGATTAGTCTGGCACAGCAACAGAAGATCACATGCACAATACAGAAACTCTCTTGCTGGAAGAAACTCTGTATAGAAAATCTGATGCAACTTATTCTGTGGAGGGGACCGAATTATCATTTAAATTGTGACTTAGTAGATCCTAATGTGTGTTTAGGACTCATTTATTCCCCTTTTATAGCAGAAGCTCAAGATGTAAATTGAAGGTTTATAGCAAGGCTGAATTGTGGAGGTTGTTTACTCACTGACCTGTATTGTACCTCTTTTTGTTTGTTCATTGTGCCAGAACTGTGAGTTGGGAGACATCTCTTCTTGAGAGGGGAGATGATATTTTGATGTTTTTTCTCATTTTTCCTTTCTGTGTGTTTTTCCATTGTCTTTTTGATCTCCTTTGTGCAGCTTTCCCAATCAGCAGTAACACGTACCAGGCTCCATGGCTGTTACTTTGATGAAACCAATGCCATCATCTGACACCAATCAGCTACATCAATGATAAAGGTGAATGTTTGACATCTTGTTGTCTGAGGTTCATGTTACTAGCTTGAGGGCATGAGCAGAAAAATGGAGGAATTTTAGTTGATCTGCTGGCCTCAGCTTCTTTTTTGTTTGCCTCAGGAGAGTTACCTTCGTGGACAACTTTTTTTTTAAACTTTTCTGAAGCATGGACTGTTAGATTCTGCGTTGCATTAAACGTGCCTGGCGTGTCACACACAAGCACAGCACATGGTTCTACTTATTAACCTTATTAATAGAGGAGGGTGAAATACAAACCTTGTGTACAACACCCACGCAGATGGCCACCCTCAGACGAATCCCCTTCCAGGCTGTTACCAAGTACCTCTCAACTGTTTGTCCTAGCACTGCATGACTGAGACTTGCTGCCAGTGATGGAAAATGCCTTTTTGATTTCCAGGCTTAAAACTAGAAATTGGTAGCTAATGTTTTCCTATATGTGTTATTTATCTGGGAGCTGCCTTTCTTCAGATGTCTTTTGTTTTTGCCAGGGCATTTACTAGCTGGCAGAATCTCTACTTGCTTGCGGTTTGAAAGATGGTAATAAATGGTTTATAAGCTCCCCAAACTTGAGTAAAGCTCATAATGGTAGGCTCCTTGTGTGGGAGACAGAAAAGAATGGCAGAGATGCACAGACATCAACCTTTCTTCCTGTTGCCTGCCTGTGACTTGCAGAATCTCAGCCGTGAACCGGGATTCAAACCAGAGTTTGGAGGTCAATAGGCTGGAAAGATTAACAGGTCCAGTTTTGCCTTTCAGATCATGGGGTGATAACTTTTCAGGGGTTTGTCTAGGAAACAGAGCATCTTTCCTTTATTTGGATTTGAGGAAAGGGATAGCTGTGGAGCAGAGAGCTATCTCCTTTCTTATCTCTGCAAGAGTGATAAAGAAAGTAGCCCCATGCATCCGCCTGTCTCACAGAGAGGAAACAACAGCTCTCCTCTCTCACCTACTCTCTCCCAAAAAACATGAGTTTAGGGACTTTCTCCCTTATCATCCTTGCTCTAGAGAGCAGATCTTGGAGGCCAGCCCCAGGAGCACATTGCTGTGTGTGATGTTCTTGCTGCTTAAGAACGACTTCTCTGGGGACAAAATAAAGCAGCGTAGCAGGTGTTCTTTTGTTGCAGTATCCATGGTAAACCCTGAAGTGTTTTGAAGCAAACATACAGAAGGCCTTAGTGATTGCTACAGCACAGTCACACAGAGGCTGTAATGCTTTCTCCATGCTTTGAGTTTAATGACAGTAGAGTTTTGGACAGACACCAATAATTTCTGGTCCTTGCAGGCCATCTACCAAAGCAAGTTTACATATCAGCTCAGCTGAATTCAGTTGCCTCTGAAGCAGAAATCCTGTGTAGCCCTCATTAGGTGCTAGTGTAGCCCTCATTACTTCACTGGAGTGAAGTGGTTGTAAGCAAAATCAGGGTAAAATTTTTTAAATCTATTTTTATTTTGATGGAGTCTTACATTAATTTAAGGGTAAGTTATCTTGCTGGAAAGACATTGTTGGGTGCTCTCTTCTGGTACTTGTTTCTTGTTCTTTTCTCTTTATTACCTCTTAAATTGATATCATTTCTAAGTGGCTAGTCCTGGGAAGTGCTGAAATACAGGAATAGTCTGTCCTGAACACACGTGAGTCAATAATGACCACACAATTCTCACATCCAAAGAAGACTCTAAACTAGGTTGGTTTGCACCTAACGTAGTCCACAGCTCACAGTTTCAGGTATCAGCGTGAAGCTATTTCCCTTCAGCTGCTGACCTTCCCTGTGCTGGCCATGGTGGGGCTCTTTGGAAATCATCAAATTCACCTCAGGCTGAGCCACTTGTCCTTGCAGAGGAATCTCCATTAGCAGCTTTGGGAGTATCTGTATGCGTGTGGCATGCAGTGTAGCATCCCTATTGCTATCAGTGGGATCTTAGCCAGGGCTGGGCAGGACAGGATAGAGTCCTTGGAAGTGGTGGTGGCTTACAAAATCACAAGCCCTCTAACACCCCACTTCAGACCTGGACACTGGCCTTTCCTCTGGGAGCTTTGAGCCATGCTCAGATCTCTGTTGTATCACCTTGCCAGGTGCTCTGTGGATATAAAGAGCACTTGAAGATTCTAGATCTGGTCAGGATGGGTTTTGAAACCACATTTGCTTGATATAAAGGGAAGTAACTGCTGCCATCCTCATTTCCCAATGGTCAGGAGTGATGGTTTATGTTCTCCCCCCCAAACCAACTCTATTACTTCATAAGGTCTGTAAAAAAAAAAGTAAGTGAAGGACACTTCACACAAATCACCCTATTTCTCATCAGATGTATATATGCTCTGCATGTGCCCATTTTATTCGGAGAGCTTGTCATTTTATAATATTGCTTAATAAGATACAGACTGGGAGCCTGGCATGTGTCTTCCTCCCCACTCCCTCACTGTGTTGAGGGCAGGGCAGGACTCAGCAGAACCAAGCAGTGTGCACTCTCTGTTTGGAGAAGAGTCCTGGTCCAGGTACTGCTTGTACCTTCACCTACTGGCAGCTGAAAGCAAAATCACAATTTACATCTAATAGGAAAGCTCTTTGAGAAGCACTCAGAGTTGTATAGAAAATGCAACTGCTCATTGCCATCAAGCAGCACATCCAATTTTATTGAAAGTTTGCTGGATTATTGCCAGAAGGACTGGCCAAATTGTCAGATTCCTGGTTCGTGGGAAATTCTGACATTTGGTTTTGCTCCGATTTGGAACGAACCCAGTTATTTCGAAATTACCCACAAAAGAGAAGTTTATAGGGAAAAAAGAGGAATAGGAAACAATGACGCATGGTATTTCCAAAATAAAATACGCTCCCCAGGACGTGCTTCTTTCCAGCCTTGCTGCTGGTTCTTACGGAGCAGCACGATGAACCAAGGCTGCGGATGGGAGCCTATACTTTGGGAATGCTGACTTCAGCCAGGTCTGCCAGCACTACCAGACTCCCTGTTTGGAAGCAGCAAGCCTATGATCCCTGTGTCCCAAGCAGACCACCAGGTTCACTGGCAGGAAGCCAGGCAGTTTTCCAGTGGAAAACTACATGTGGTTGGATGTGGGTTAATTGAAATGTTTTATGTTTTAACATGAAATTTGCTGGCTCTCACAAATCAGGGTTTTCCAGTGCAACGATGTGCCATCAGAAATCTCATGATCAACTCTAATTGCCACTTTGATGGCCAAAATTTTTGTTGACCAGAGTGCCATAACTTTCTGGCAATCACTAAATACCTTTACATAAACACAAACAAAAAAGCATATTCCGTTTTGTGTTCAACGACTGTGAAATTTGCAAGACTGTTTCTGGGCAAGGGTATTATTAAGAAAATTCCTGCCTTCAGGGCAGCAATGCTGGGGACACACATGTCCCTGTTTCAACCTTATCACTGCTGCATCAGCTTAAAACCACTGAGAAGCATCGTGTTCCTACTTCTGAGGAGAAGACAATGGCCTCATTGCCCAATGAGGCACGTTGTCCAAGTCTAATTAGAAACAGAAACTCACTCACTAGAGCACTATTTATTATTATTATTCTTACAGCACAAGATTTCAAAAGTCTTTTTCATTGTTTTTATTATTATAATAGAGAAAGATGTTTATTGATTTTTCTACAACATGAGTGTTTGTACACACTGATTTCCCACTTCTAATGAAACAGAGCCTCCTGAAACAATAATAAAAAATAATATTGACCTCACTCAAGAGTGAAATAATTGTGGCCAGAACCATACTTCAGTGAAAATTTTGCCCCCTTCTGAATGTGCTGCCAGAGGCTTTCTGTGGTCTGACAGGCCCCCTAGTCTCCATGGCAGGGAGAGGACTTCTCTCCTCAGAGACCCGAGTGCTGGGGCTGTTGCTGGGACTACCCCTGGGTGGATTCTCCTCCCCGAGAGCCAAATTTCTCCCTTGCTCTAAGATCAGCTCTTTTTCTGTGTCACTGTGGGTATGTGTGGTGAAGGCAGCCTGGTGTCAGTCGTGGCTGGGTCCCCATGCTTGGGCTCCTGTAGATCTGATGATCTGCAGAACAAACATCAAATGGGAAAGAGTACAGAGAGAATCATATGGGTGCAAAACCAGATTTTGTTTCCAGAAACACCCATTTTTTCCTTCTGATTTTTATCAGATGTCTAGAAATGTGAAGTCCCAGAAATTTAGAAACAACTGATACCTTTTGTTCCACCCAGATTTTGCTCCTCCAATTTCCTTGCTTTCTTCCTTGATTTCCGGTTTAAAAACTGACTTCACTCTCAAATCTGAAACAATCCATGACCAGATCTGCACTTATTAAGTGAAACCTGTGTCTCAGGAAAACATATCAATCTGTTGTCAATACTTCAAATGCCAGTTTTCTGTTCCAGAAAGGTTGGCATCTGCCAAGAATTCTATCTAAATCTGTTCTAAAGAGCTGGAAATGCTCAGGGCTGAAGGCCACTTGCTAGATACAGGTCAGCACTGGAAGCAGCTTACAACCACATTATTTTCCATGGAGCTCATCAAGACAAGAACAAAAGAAGCAAAATTCCTCTTAGAGTTCCCAGCAGCAGCCTCAGCATTTTTGGCAAGGATATGTACAGACCACAGTAGCACAATATAGCAGTGTGCAAGGGCAGATTTGTTACTGAAATTGGTCTAATCACAGCAATAAAAGTGGTCAATTCATTCTGCTTTGTATCCATTCTGCCTCCAGTACCCCAAAAGTCTCTCACACATCTACAAGTAGTTCAAAGTTGAGGAAGATGTTGCTCCCTCTAACCAACATTTTTGTGTGCAGGGAGAAAAGTGGGCATGCAGCTCCATCACCCAAATGTCTCCTCTGAATCCCTGTTTGCCCCATAGGGAGGCATTTGATTTGTGCTTCTCTGTGACAGAGGAGATTCTTCGCTTACTTTCTCTGTTTTTGCAAGGACTAGACCCAAACTAAATCTTACCAAAGCTGACTCTTGCTATTTTATCTTAAGGTATCTTTCCAGGAGCAACTTCATTCTCCTGGCATGGGTATGTACAGCTCGTGGGACCATAAAAAACCTCTCCGTGTAAAGGCTCAGAGCTTTCCCCTTCTGGGCACAGATGGAGCCAAGAGACTGAATGAACCATCCACCTCTTGCTGCATTGTCTTCCACGCTCTGTCAGCCTCTACATTGGAAGAAACAGAAGAAAGTGTGGTAAGACCTTTTTTCTCACATTGTTTCTTCAAGGGAGTGGGGGGAACATAGAGAGGTATTTGTTGGTTCACCCATTGCAGAGGTATTCCCATGGGTGGTAACCACTGCCTTGTCTGTTTGAAGGAGCAGTGTTACTGATTGGTTGGAGTCTAGTCTGAAAATAATTTCTGATGTATTTGTTTTTAATGTTTAGTTAAGATGAAGTGCTGGTGGTGGGAGACTACAGACTACAGTGAAGTTTTATTTTTATTTCATTCTCTGCTGGTGCTGTGAGCGGCTTCTCAGCTGTGCAATGGGTGTCAGCCCAGACATGTGGAGCACCTTTCTTTCACTTGGCTGGGAGGGTTGTGGGTGAGGCCATATGGGGAGGGACAACTGATGTAGAGGAATGTATAGGGTGGTTCTTTTGTGACACTGCTATCTGCTGTGCAGCACAGGAACCTGTCTCATGCTTTGGGATAGGATACTTGACAGGAGATTTTTGGTCAGCCTCTTGTCCTTCCTGGGACAGGAGAGCTGGCCTTTTTTCCTGCACCATGCCATGACTCCTCTCTAAGAGACAAAGCTGGGCTTTCCTGGTGTGTTACAATTGGTTCCAACCTTGTCCTGAGCTCTGAGAGCTGATAGGGACACTGGTATTTAATGGGCTGGTGGGCCCTCAGCAGCAGCTCTGGCAGGGAGGCTTGTAAACACTATAAATCTAGGTTTAGAATTTGGAAGTCAAATCCCTGGCCAGTTAATGTGTGAAATTTTGTAGTCCAAAACAGTGATTATCATGTCCACAAAAGCCCTGCTAAACTCCCACTGAGTGGGAACCAGGTACCTGAAGGCTCCTTGCAGATCTGGCCTTTACTATGATGATTCAGTGACCAAAAAAACCAACAACCCACCAAAAAAACCTCCTATGGAATAAGTTGCAAAGCAATGGTTGTCAACCTGTGTTTAACTTCAAATGTTACTGCAAAACCTGATGAACCAGAAATAAACCTTAAGAAAGGTTGGTTTGGTCTCATTTAGGATTATTTGAGATTGTTTAGGATTATAGTCACTGTCTTGATTTTTGTAGGTAAAACTCCTCACAGTAGTAACACTGACTGGAATGTGCATATCTATATGCTGAAAGGTATATGCTATGCTGGGATTGGTATATCTATGTAATGGCTCACAATCTTCCCAATATCTAGAGATTAAAAGGAGGGAGGGTATATGCTACATCAGTTGCATAGTCCATCATTGTTTCATGAAGCCAGGCCGAGATGTGCTGAAAAGAACATAAAAATTCACACATCTTTAAATAAATTTTAGGTTGGGGTGGTGGGTCGACTGCGGCTAGATGCTGGGTGCCCACCAAAGCTTGCTCTGCTCAACTCAGCTCAAGGCAGGGGGGGAAATACAGCAAAAAGCTCGTGGGTTGAGATAAGAACAGGTAGAAATCACTCAGCAAATAACTGTCATAGGCAAAACAGGTTTGACTTGGGGGAAACTAATTTAATTATTAGGTATGAGATCAACGTAGGATAATGAGAAATAAAAAA
>WAAE01020048.1:0-44420 GCA_013400495.1 Nicator chloris
AGATCATCCAGATTCTGCTGGAAACCAGCTTCACCACCAAAAAGAGCAAAGTCAAGGGACCTGCCCGAGAGATCCAGTTCCTGAGAGTAAAGTGGCAAGATAGACATCAGATTCCCGCTGAGGTCATCAATAAGATCGCTGCAATGTCTCCACCAACCAGCAAGAAGAAAACACAAACCTTCCTAGGTGCCATAGGTTTTTGGAGGATGCACATCGCTGAGTACAGCCAGATTGTGAGCCCTCTGTACCTGGTTACCCACAAGAAGAACGATTTCCACTGGGGCCCTGAACAGCAACAAGCCTTCACCCAGATCAAGCAGGAGATTGCCCATGCAGTAGCCCTTGGCCCAGTCAGGATGGGACCAGAAGTGAAGAATGTGCTTTACTCTGCAGCCGGGAACAATGGTCTTTCCTAGAGCCTTTGGCAGAAGGTGCCTGGGGAGATTTGGGGTCACTGGGATTCTAGAGCTGAAGTTACAGAGGGTCTGAAGCATAACACTGCTGTGATAGTACAAACTTATGCTGTAATACTTTGTCATTACCAACTAGAAGCCTACATTATCATTAAAATCAACACTTGACTAATGCAAGTACAGTTGAATTCTTGACTGTAGGATTTAACATTATGAGTTTTGAGTTATGATTTAAAATTTTTAGACCACGTGAGGAAGATGAGACTGAACTCGCGTCACAATGCCCCGTGCAGCCGCAGGGGAATCATCACACCCGCCCTGCCTGGTTGAGAGCCACCCGCGCCCCTGCCGGCTGTGATCAGAACTACGCCGAAGGGGAAAGTGCTCAACAGCTGAGAGAAGGCTGTGGTTGTGTTTCTGGTTTTGTTTGTTGTTAATGCTGTGGTTGTTGGTTGTTTGTTTGCCTTGTTTTACATACTAGTAAAGAACTGTTATTCCCTTTTCCCATAACTCTGCCTGAAAGCCCCTTAATTTCAAAGTTATAATAATTCAGAGGGAAGGGGGTAATATTTTTTCCTGCCTTCCTTAGCAGACATCCGTTCTTTTAAACCAACTTTTCCTGGAGGTTTGTTGTGCTACGCTTTTGAATTTGTCAAACAAGAAAAATCTGCTAGAATTATCAGCAAGGAATTTGCTGGAAAATATGTTGTCATGGCTGTGGTTTATAGTGTTTTTCCTCTCTTGCCTACTGCTTTAAGTTGAGAAAGATGTTCCTAAAAGCATGTGCAAAGGCTCAAAATTAGGAGTGCAGAAAGCAAAACCCCAGCATACAGGAGAGGATGGCAGAGGGCAGAAGGCTAGGTCTTTCCAGTACAGCCTTCCTGGCCAGAGGCCCCAGTCTGGTGACTTTTTTCCCTATCTTCTCCAGTAATCTTCAAAGAAAATTGTCAATGGTGGCAGGGAGTTAGGAGGTAGTTGTTAATTTTAAAGTAATAAAATTGCCATCTTAACATTTTGGATTTCACCGGGTTTTAACAGGGTAGCCTACAAGTCTGAGACCCAGGACACATAGCTTGCTCTGCATTTCCAAGTCCTCCAACACTAATGTCCTGGTAATTTCTAAATTCCCAAACCTTGCAGGTCCTCTTCATCTGGGCAAAGCACAGCCTTGTGTAACAATCTGGTCAATACAGCCTCATCCCTTTACGTAACAGTGAGAATGCAACGATTACGAAACCGCTTAATGATCAGCAGCTCCCAATTCCCTTCTTTGTTCCTCATCCTTATTTAATAATCTTTACTTGATGAAGTCTCCCCCGCCCCATGACAAATGCCAGCTCTGTTTACTTACGAAAGCTGTGAGTCCTGCCAAGCCCCAACTCCAATATAAGATCCTGGGGAATATCAAAGTAACAGAGTTACAAGTAATTCTTTATTTCTTCAATAATTGCATATGCAACCTTTGAGGACCAGATTAAAATACTCAGAAGCAAAAACAAACCAAGGATGGTTGGACTCTATGATCTTTGAGGCCTTTTCCGACCTACATGATTCTATCATTCTCTGATTCTATGAAATGGGGGAAGAAGAATTGGAGTGAAATGAATCTTCCTTTAGGTTTCTGAGGGCAGAGAAAGCAGTGCTAGTTTTGAAATTGGACCCAGAGAGAAAGAAAGAAGCACATAGGATTAGCTATAAATTTCACAGTTATTCTGAGCTGTTGGACCCATGCCTCCTCCCTCTGCCTTAAGACGTTTAAGGACTATTCTGAAAGACAGGTGATTGGGAAAGAAGGTGGCTTAATGACCTAAGCCCTAGGTTTGAAATACATGGACCATCTATATTTGCACACTTATTAATCCTGATAAACAATCTGAGCTATTAGCCTGCTGTCAGATTGCGTTTAGAGATTTTTCAGGAGCAAATTTTGGAAACAAGGCACTGCTTATTGTGTATAGACTCTTGGTAGAGCGCACAGTGGTCCAAATAGGATTATAAGTTCACTCACCATAGGGTTTTCAGGGACAGCAATTGTCCCTTTCCACATGTGTGGCCACAGCATGTGGTGTGAGATGGATCCCTGTAGGGGATCCCTGCCTCTGCCAGGATAACTCTCAGGGAAGAGCTAGGCAGCCAAAACATCAGGTTCAGATCACTCTGGCACAACCTTGGATAACCATGCTGTTTCAGATCAGCTGTGTATTTATAGCTGACAAGTCAAGTATTTTTAATCTCTACAGTTTGAAGTCCTAAGAGTTTTTTAAGGATCTGTGAAGATTAGCAGT
Organism: Nicator chloris; assembly: GCA_013400495.1. Taxonomy (NCBI): domain Eukaryota; kingdom Metazoa; phylum Chordata; class Aves; order Passeriformes; family Pycnonotidae; genus Nicator; species Nicator chloris. Next base: position 2,699 of record WAAE01020048.1, read on the forward strand.
GCTGTTCTGGGAGCCAAAGGGTAATGCCCTCCTACAGCTCCAGGGCTGGGGTATCAATGGCCACTCTATAACGTGGCAGTCCCTCACCGTCCACCTTTGCCCCAGGGGACGCACACCTCTGTCCTCACCAAATAATGGTGAGCAGCCTCCAGTAAAGGTACGTGGACTGACAGCCTGAAGCAAAAACCTCTCATAAAAGGACAAAATTAAATTCCTTTTTCCTCAGGAGATCCAGTAGCTAATGAAAAACTGAAATGGGCTCTGGGCCCTAGGCAGTCATGGATGGTAGTGCCCTGAGGACCAATTTCACACCATCAGCCAGCTCTCCTTCCATTTTTGGAGCCTCCTTTTGTCTTTGTTGTGTGAGTCAATCTGTTGCAAGTGGCTTAAAAAATCATACATATGTGAAAGCAAAGCAAGTTCCAAAGCACAGTATCAAAGGACCCAAACACATGCATGACCCTAAAGTGTCCTTAAACTTCTAGTTCATCCAGTCAAGCTCTTAAAAGAATAAAAATAGGTGTACATTTTTATTAAGCCTACTATGTACAGAAATATAGAAGACTTTGGGGCATGTAAAAGAAGTTCTGAACCCATTTTTTGGTATGTTTCCAGCCCACTCCTCAGAGCCACATTAGGAGAGTTCTATCCCTCGATTTTACACCATACTCAGAAGGGTACCCTGTGAACTGACCCCATGTGCCTCTGTTCATTTGGGGAGGGGAGGGTGCAGGACTTCACCATCCCTACAGGTACCCATGGCAACATGCTGCAGACAAGGAAGGCAGAGCTAGCACCACACAGACATGGAAAAGAAACCTTCACACACCCAAAATTTGTCTTGTGTCCTGAGCAGGTTTCAATAGCATTAATTCCATTTAAAAATATTACAAATATTTGACAATTACAGAGCTAAACACCAAAAGTAAATAATTTATATCTTCCACCTCCGGTAATCCGTTATGCTTATTATGTTGTTGGGCATTAATTAAAATTTTATTTTATTATTCTTACAGTAGCCCTTTGCTTGTGACTTAATGACTTTCTAACAGGCAACCGATTCATTGCTGCGCATGCTGCAGAGAGATGTTTTACAGAGCCTAGAGACATAAAAGGACCTACCTAGACACCTGTATTGAGAATGATTATAGAGCAGCCGATGGGTAAATTAGCACAGCAGAATTCTTTTAATAACATCATAGTGTTATGGATAAAAAGCCAAAACCAGCCAAATTAGAAAAATGAAAAATAGAATTTATTGATTACAAAAATTTAAAAAGAAAAAGCGCACGGTCAGCGGACAAAGTACCAAGCCCCGGGATTTTGGCACTGGTGAACAGAGCAGCCCTCTCTCTCGCCTTCTCTCTGTCACGAATTGGATGTGCCAGCACCCCGATATTTATACCCGAAAATCACCCTCAGGCTAGAGTTTGCAATAGGAACAAAAAGTCTCTTTTTGGTGTAGATGNGCATGAATTAATGCTTATACTCATAACAATAACACATTTATTGCATTATTTGTTGTACTCACAGAACCAAGATGATCTTCATAGGCTACTCTTATGATGTTTTTCACTGTTTAATATAATGTTTTGAGATGCTACTGTAAAAAGTGCAGTATTTTATCTCAGAAAATCCTGTATATGTGCAACAAGACCACTGTAGCCTTCTGCAACCCATAAGTGTTTTCTTTTTTACCTACAGTGTATGTTTTTTGATGTAGAAAGGAAAACATTACATTTCTCATCAATGCTTTTTGAAATGCTTCTGGTTCCACATCAAGTAGACAGACTTGTCTACCTTCTCAGTACTTCAATGCCTGAGAAATAGAAACCGGCTGCTGGCTACCATGTCACCAGTAGTTTTTGCACAACTGCAGAAAGTGGCAAGGGCTTTCCTGACAACTACAATTTCTCCAGATGTTTTTCAGAGGCGGGAGGTTTTTGACCCTGGCCTTCAGTCCCTTCCTGTCTGAGACAGGCCATATAATCCACCAGATCAGAATTACATACCAAACACATTAGATTGGTTATTGCATTGTCCAAACTTCTGATGTTTCGTCAGACCAACAATAGTGACACCAAGATGCAGAAAGAAAGCAAACAAAATAATATTTTCCAAAATCCCAAGTGAAATGTAAAGGAGAAAGAAGAAAATTAATCTGGTAATGGACATCTAGCAATCCCAAAATGAATCTGTAGTTGCAATAAGCAGTATGAAATGCAGTAAAAAAGCAGCAATGTGAAATGCATTTAACCACATTCTTAATAGATATATCAAATCAAATAATGGAAATGCAATCAGCAAAATACATTTTGACTTCCAGTAAAATACTTTATGAGATCCTTCTTGAAATAATACTTGCAAAATGGAAATTTAAGCCAGTGTGCCAAAAAGAAGATTAAGTTTGTAGTGCGTGATGTGTCATTTTTGGTTAAGCATCTGCTTTTAATACTGGGCCTAATTTTGTTTGAAAATTATATGTAGTTACTGTCAAATTTCATTTAATCTTAAACAATGGTTGAATGCTGTCTTTGCTGCATTTGCTTGTGATTGCAATTATAGTAAAACAAGTAAAACCAGAGAACCTGCAGAGGGTCTGTGAAGCAATGGTCATGACTTAAGCACACACCATTTCTGCATGAAGGGTGAATCCAGTGTTTGAATACATTGGATTTTTCTCTTAGGTGCCACTCTGCTGATCAGCCTTGCACAGAAACCAAAACAAGCACTACAAGGGGCTCCCAGGAGCTCTGACCCAGATCAGCATCATGAGGGCACAATTGTGAGGACTCTAAAGGGAGAATGAAGAAAAGGAGGAAAAAAAAGAGGATGGACTCCTATTTAGAAAAATATATCCAGTCTTTGAGAACCCACATTCACTTCCACAATCTACTGTGATTGAATCTAGGCAGGTAGATGTGTTGGGATGGTTTTAGGCATTCTGGTTTGTTTTCAATGGAAGGTTGGTCAGCAGATCTCTCAATTTCAGTATAATCTAGCCCTAATAAATTCCTATTTGTCATCATTCTTTGCATGCTCACGTTTGGTTCCTTGTCACAAAAATGTACTGATAGTGCCTAGAGGTCTTCAAAAGATGTGTGAGGTGTGGCACTTAGGGACACAGTTTAGTGATGGACTTGGCAGTTCTGGGTTAACTGTTGGACCTGATGACCTTAAGGGTGTTTTCCAACCTAAATGATTTTAGGATTCTGATTTTGGAAATGAGTCACACTGCATCCTTACAGGTCTTCTTTTCCTACAGTACAATATTAAGGACTGATTAATGCCTGCTGATTGTAAACCTCAACTGGCAAGATGTCTGCTGATATATGACAATAAAAACTAAGTAACATGCTAAATCTAGTGGATACTCATCCAACCTTCCCTTTTCAGTCAAAGGCCATCTGAAACTGACAAGTCTTTCTAAGTTTTTCTGAGCAATTGGATTCTGATCACAAGACTAAATTTACCAGCTGTTAATTCTTTTTGTATGCACATGAGAAACAGTTGGAGGAAGTATGCTCCAAAACTCAGCAACTGTTTCTTCCATCCTAACACATTTTTACAGAAACAGAAGAACTTGACTATGGAGGCCTATCCTTGACAGGCTTCTATCAGTAGCTTGAGCAAAGCAGTAAGAAAATAATGAATTAAATCAATCTGAAATTCTCTCTTCCTATGAATAGCCCCAATCCTCAATATTTATAGACTAGTTTATGCCTTGAAGGCTTTATATCCCATGCAAAATGTTCATCAGAGATTTGATTTTTATTTGGATAAACCACAGTAGTTAGGGCTCATGCCAGAGTTTTGGTTACAATTTTAAAACACTTATTACATGATCTCTCAGATGAACAACACCTGGAACAGCTCTGTGGCACTGGAAATCATACATAGTTCTGCAGTAGAGATGTAAATAACTCCAGCGTAGCTATCTCATTAGTACCTAATCAGATATCCCAAACTCTTCTTTCTCACGTGGCAGTCTGCCACAGAAGTGTTTGTTTTCCTCTTAAAAACTCTCAATAACAACTGCTCAGAACAGATTTGCCCCTCATCTCCACAACGCTCACATTTCAGGGGAGAACAAAACTGTTGTCCTAACACTTCTTCCCACACCTCTTGCAGCTGAGCACACCCTTTTATCCTTTCTTAATACCACAAAAGATTTCTATGTTAAGGTGCTTTATAAATCAATGTGAATTGTAGGGAATTTGATGACCTGTTTGTGTGCAATTGCCAGAAAGAACAGAAAACCAATGTTGTTAAATAGGTGTATTTTTTTCTCTCCCCTCTCTCTCTCTCTTAGGACGGATTTATAGACTTCTTGGAGTTCATAGCTGCAATAAATTTGGTTATACGAGGGAAAATTGACCAGAAATTGAAATGGTATTTCAAGCTATACGATGCTGATGGAAATGGATGCATTGACAAAAAAGAACTATTAAGCATATTCAGGGTAAGCAAGTTATGACCAATAGTAAGAGCATTTGATATAGTGCATTGCTCTTGTAACAGTGTTTCATCATGTGCTGTAAATGTCAGTACTTTATCTAATGTTTTATGGTTGTAACACCAAAATTAACAGTGGTTAGTAGTGACACTGCTGACATTAATTCCTTCCTTATTGAACAGATCTAAGTAGTATTTTACTTTAAACCATAGTTCTGTGGATAAAATACTTTACTGAAAGTGAAATACTGTAGAAACAGTAGAGACATTACTGTGATAAACTACACTACGAGGCAGGGTAGAACTGTAGCAGCATAATTAATAAAACAGATCATTACAAGTATATGTGCCAGTCTATTGTGGAAAACTGGCTTCTCAAACTGATCTTGCAACAAGAAAAATGCAGATGTCATCAAAATATTACAATATTTTAGTTCTTTGAAAGGCTCTTAGATTTGTGTACTAAAAATGCCATTACCCCCATTTTGAAACTAAATAATGAAAATATAATTTTACTATTAAATCACACAGCGATATTTGGATAAAAACACTTCCAAAATTTTGCAGAAAATGGGTCCACTTCAAAACCATAAAACCAAAGAAGTGCAATTCTTTCTTTAAAATTATCTTCATAATTTTCAACTTTCTGTAATGAAATAACACTGTGCTCTTCATTAGCTGCTTTCATCCAAAAGCTATGTTAGGGCTCCTTACAAATATATATGACTCAATACTACTCCCTAAATGCACAGGACTCACTACAGATCAAAGTTTTGCTGCAGGGAGCATCAAACCTAAATAGAGTTTTAATGTCATAACAAGCAAGGAACGTACTTTTACTGGAGTCTGCATTACTGCTGATGCCAAGCCGCTCACTATTAGAGACTTCAAATAGCTGCTGCCAAAACTGAAAGGAACTGCAGCCAGATGGAGCTACCGGGTCAAACAAATAAAGGTGATCACCTAAAGAGCAGCTTTCTAAAGGTAGAAGGAGAGGCTGAATCTTCCAGATTTCTCCTTTGAGGCTAATGAAATCTTTCTTTCGCAAATATTCTCCATTAATTTTCACTCAGAGCCAATGAGTCAACAGTGTTATGTCTGGAGCTTCATCCAAAATGAGAATTAAAATTAAAATCCTTTCAATGTAAAGAATATTTCTTTTTTAATTTACCTGGTTTTAAAACCAGTTTAGGCCTCTGTGTGTTTTCATCTCTTTTGGAGTATAAGAACTTTAAGTTAAACCTGCCTCAGTCATTGACCTAGACTAGATTAAAAATGGTGAGCCCTAAAAGAAAAAAAGAACAAACAGGCTCACAGCCATTAAGGGGTGCCCAGCCTATAGTAAGTATCAGTAAACAAGGGCTTGTCCAAAAAGATGTGTCATGTCTGAGACAAAAATTTAGAAACACAGAAGTGCTATTAAAATGAAACCTGTCTCTACAGCTATGCAAACTATGGACCAGCATATCACTACCAACCATCAAAACTCCTTCCAGATAACCATGCACCATTTCAATGCCCAGTATTCTACTATTTAAGGGGGTTCTGTGGCAGTCAGTGACTCAAACACTTCAGGAACCACTGCTTTACTCTTGGCATTCCAATAAACTTAACTGTGGAAGGGATACAACTTTCTACTGAAGGCTGCAGGAGGATCAGACACATAAAACTCCAAAAGTACCTAAAGCACAAATTAGTAATAGAAACAAGTTTATGTAACTATTTTTGTAAAACTTTTGCTGCTTTTTGAAACAGACAGGAATTTGGGCCATTTGGAGGGGGCATTTTTATGATTTTATTTGCCTAAGAATTCCATATCTGGAATAGTGCTGAATGTATTTAACTTATTGTTTTAAAATATGATGTCTAATCTAATATTAGGAAAGAGACACCAAAAGAAACAAGTGGTACATACAGTGACTTATCTTACACAACACAGTTCACCTCAAGATAATTCAAGTGCAGAGAAACTAATTCTATAGTGTGCCCATTATATAAGGTGTATGCACGTTTATATATGCACATATTTTCTCAGTCAATGGGACAAATTTTGCAAAAACACACATTTATACATTTACTCCAAATATTGAGACCTTTTGCCACCAAAAAAAAAAAATTGGAGGGGACTCTTCTGGTTTTCTTAACTTCTCTGAAGGACAAGCAAACTCTGCTAACTTCTAGGACTGCTAACTTTATTTGTGATTACTAAATTAAACATGTCTTAATAGAAAAATGACTTAGGCTTTCTCTGCATGTGCTTTCAGCTGGGCAAAACAATACTGCATTTAAGTCACACAGACCAAAGGGCACTATCTGAGGGCATGGAACTCTCTAGGGCCAGATAAAAATGCTGATGTGGAATCTAAAGTATATTACAGAGTAGAGGTGCCACACAGTTCTTCAGAGATATGCAAATTAGTCTGTAATCTCCAGGCTGTGTTATGTTAATTAAATTTCCAGTCCTCATTACTGAAGTTTTACTTGAAATAGCTATTTATTTAGTGATTTTTGAAAGGGTTTGTGAATTAAAGAGTTGCACTTCAAGTACTACTTCACTGCCAGTGTATTGTTTTCACAAGTTGATAGGAAAAACTCTGAAAGAACTTCCTGTTTTTCTGTCCTCAGGCTATCCAGGCTATTAATGGCTACACCAACATGAGTGCTGAAGAGTTCACAAACATGATATTTCAGAAGATAGATGTGAACAATGATGGTAAGAATCTAGGTTTTGTTTGCATTGGCAGGGACTCCTGTGCAAGAAGGGATTTGAACATGAAACTGAAGGATGAGTGGTTTAGATAACTGAAAGCCTGAATCTGTTCTTCTTTGCCCTTATTTTACTTCAGCTTTACAGTGAAGTGTAAGTCAACTGACAAAGGAATTACACACAGTAAGGGCTAAAACAGAGGTCCTGCACCATTCACCCAAAATGCCAGTTCTCAGGTTGCACAACAAAATGAAAGTGTGACTGGCGGTGGGGAAGTAACATATTTGTGTTGGTATAATCTATTTTAAATCCTTAAAAAAAAAAACAAAACAAATAGGATGCATGGGTGCACATGCTTTAGCATGTTCTAAAGACTGATGAGCATACTGGATGTTCCTTGAAGGCTGACTCTCAACACATGCTAAGATACATGCTCCTGTTTTTTCCTCAAGATACTAGATTAAGCCAAGTGGTCTTGCATTTGGAAACTATAATTTTATTTTACTCCTTCAGAGCTGTTTCAAATTGAAAATTTGTTATGGATGAATGTCCCCCCACATATTCTAATCATGAAGATACTCCCACTGGCAACTATGTTTTACAGCAATTACTGAGATCATTGAAAAATTAGGAACATTAGGAAAGCAAAAAAGAGCAAAGTCAGGTGACAGACAGGAATTTTGGGCCGTTTGGCAGAGGGAGGGGCATTTTGATGGTCTTATTTAGTGTTCTTCTTTTTAAAAGTTGTTTGCAATATACAATCAGAGTATAAACAGTGGTCTTGTGATGCATGTGGAGGATGCATTAGTGGAGGATTTTTTGACCCACTTCCTTGGCCCACTCTTCGGGTGAAGATAAATTATGAAAGTAGTCCAAATAACCCAGTCAAAATCTAACCCAAATTCTGTGATTATTCAGTGCTTTGACCATACGTTTACTGGCAAGTAATAATTGTATCTGAGCTAGACCATCACTTTTGTCATACATTTTAGCAAGGAAAATCCAGAACATGACATATTCAGGATTATCTTCATAGTGGTTCCATTTCTAACTGCTTTCCATAGTTTCTTAGTTTTTAAATTGCTGGAAAGCAACAGGACTAGCTTGACCTGAAAAATGGGCCAAGTTTTACCAAATTTAGCTTCGACTAAGCTACGTCCCTGTAGCTTATTAAAGAAAAGTGCAAATAGACAAATAAATTGCAAATATACAATAAACAATATTATTTATTAATTAGTAATATACAATATTATATTACAATAGTATACAATATATAATCCCATGGGTTGTAAAGAACCATTTTTAAAACAAATCTCCTCTTGGTTTTGCAACTTATTTTCATTATCTCACAGAAATCTGAAGCCCATCAGCAGTGAGTCTGGGCCTGCCAGTGTAACCTCACCTGGCAACTGCAGTGTGGCTTGCATGCCTGCTATTGGTACCTCAAAATGTACAGCCTGGGGTCAAGAGGAGGGAATCCAAGACCAGTTGACCTGAACAAGCAGGAAAATGGTGCAGCATGTCCATGTGATGAGTCCAGGAAGCACATCCACTCAAAGACCTGAGTCAAAGGCAATACAGAGGGAAGGAGAGGGGAACTAAGAGGAGTACCTGGGATAGGAGGAGAGTTCAGAGGAAGTGAGTGGATGAGTGACAAGGAAGGATGATGCATGCAACTGGACAGAGATGGCTTGTTCTGATTCTGCAGTGGAAAGATTATATAGGCTATTATTGAAAAAAGAAGTACAAACTTCCTCAGAGCTCTGCATGCCAGCTCCTGGAGAGGGTCTTAGTACTTCCATAGAAGCCTAAGAACCAAGACGTCTGTAAAATGATGACTTTCCTCTTTATATGAGCCTGTCACGAGTGTAGCAAGGACATATGTGACTAAACAGAAAGCAAACTTTACTGACTATGGCTAGAAAGTGGTTTTCACATTTTTCAAATGCTGATCATTTTCCTTTTTCATGTCAGATAAGTTTCCAAGGCTGCCATGGACAAAAACCTAGACACAAAAAAAAAAAACCCTACAGGGAGTACTTAAACCTGAAAACAGCCCAAAGTCAGCATGCTAAGCATTCACCAGATATCCACATGACTTGAATTGCTGCTCCCCTGCACCCTGGGCCCTTAACTCATCCAGCTATTTTCCTCTTTGCCTGGCCCTTGTCATTTCTTATTTTAGTGAGAAAACATTCCTTGTTGTGAATTTAACAAGAAACTTTAAACCATTCTCAGAGGAAACAATCTAGCTCTTCTTATTTAACCAAGATTTATTTCTCCTCTCAAGGTAAAACAGTATCACTGGAATAACCCCTAGACAGAGAACGGTGTGCATTTCTGTGGACTATGCAAACAGACACATGCTTAGAACTGGTCTTTGCTGACAGGGAAAAGAGCAGGAAAAGAGGAAGAACATAAAACAATATTCCTACTCTTCAATAAAAGAGATTTATTGTTGTCTTGAAACTTCCAAGTTATTAGCTGATTTGGACATGAGGCCAAAAAAATCACACCCTAAATGGCCATTTCAGTTCCTTGGAAGAATTTATCTATCAAATCACTTAGCTGATTTTTTTTTTTCTTACTACATCTGATCATGGCTCTAAATAATCCTAGTAGTCAACACAGGGACTATGGCCACTAATCCGTAGCAAATCAGACCCTAATCTCTTTTAAAACCAGCTCTAAGATAAATTCCAGTTAGCTCACTAAGAAGTTGCCAGTGCATCCAAGTTCAGCCCTGATACAGGCTTCATTAGAGCCCCTTTACACACATTTATGAGCACTTATAATTGTCTCAGGCTTCAGTGAAAGCTGTGTTTGACATGTTTTAACAGAAAAAGAGGTGAATCTCAGTTCTAGGATCTGACTGATGCAAAGTGAGAAAACATTAGCAAATACTCTACCCACATTTGCTTATCAGCAGCTTTCATATGGGATTCAATCTGGTATTAATGGTCTTTTCTTCATTAGAGAGATGGCTGGGTTTCTCAGTTTCTAAAGAGTATCTGATTTTCTTTTAGGGGAACTGACTTTAGAAGAGTTTATCAACGGTGTGGAAAAAGATGAGGACCTAATGGAATTGATTACGAAAAGTTTTGACCTTTCCAACGTACTCAAAGTCATACAGAACGGCAGGAGAAACAGTGTCTGAAGGATCCAGTCATGGAGGTGGTCTCTGTGTCATCATTTCAAGGAAGATAATATTTGATATATTCAGAGAGCTTGATGTTGTTAAAGCCTGCCCGGGCAATACTGAGCAGCCTTCTCCAGGACTTAACAATTTTCACTCTTCCGATATCTCCTTTTATTTTCTTTATTCTTTCCCTTGCTAATGACTGTGGCAGCCACAGGGAAAAAAAAAAAACAACTTTTACCTGCATATAATAGAAAAGGTATTTGATGCAGTAAAAGTAACTTATTTGATCTCTATGAACATGTTGTCAAACCCTGGCTGGCTGCTCACCCACTCCACTCTAGTGGGATTGGGAAGAGGATTGGAGGAGCAAAAGTGAGATAACTTGTGGGTTGAGATAAAGACAGTTTAATATGGAAAGAAAATGCGTGCGAACAAAGCAAAGCAAGGAATTCACTCACCATTTCCCACAGGCAGGCAGATTTTCAGCCATCTCCACGGAAAGCGTGGATCCATGAAGCACAGGAGTGACTTGAGAAGACAAATGCCGTCATTTTGAACATCCCCTCCCTTCCTCCTTCTCACCCAGATTTATATGGAGAGCATGACTCCACACAGTGTGGTGTATCCCTGTGGTCACTTGGGGTCAGCTGTCCGGGCTCTGTCCCTTCACTCCTTGTGCACCCCCAGCCCACTTGGTGGTGGGGTGGGGTGAGAGGCAGAGAAGGACTTGTCACTGTGCAAGTGCTTCTCAGCAGTAATGAAAACTTTGTGTTATCAATACTGTTTTGGTCACAAACTCAAAACACAGTCTCATACCAGCTACTATGAAGAAAATTACCACTATCCAAACTGAAAACAGCACGTTTTCTTCTGTTCAGTCTAATCAATAAAATAATGAAAATAACGCAATCTGCAGCTTTTCTAGAAGACACGAAGTTAATAATTTTTTTCTTTTAATAATGTTCTGTAACCTACTATCTAAAGTGTGGGCATAAACTTTTTAGGTAGGACTGTGTTCTATCCAGATGAATTAAGAGCAAAGTCTGCTTTGTATTAACTTAACATTTGCTCTAATCAGTACTCAAAATTGGATTAAGTTATCTGGGAAACACTTCAGTTAGCTTAATATTCCCCACATGTGTATCCTCCTTAACAAGCTCTCTACTACTCTTGATTTTATTACATTTGTTAATTAAAATAATGTGATATTTTGATGGTTTTTTCCAGGGTTCAGCCACTGTTCTTTCAAATTAACCTTTTATAAAAGTGTTGAAATTAAATTTTGTTGTATTTGTAATGCAAAATTAGAAGTTCAAAGAACAGCAAAACCCAAATCATTTTGTAAGCATTCCCAGAAATTTGTGTCTTTTGACTTCTATGTCCTCCTTTGCAAAAGAATGTTGGCTCTTTGCCATGGCTACGTAAGACAAAAGGAAAGCGATACAGGGTACTTCTGCAAAACAGACAGCCTTTCCCTGACTAATTTAGGTATCTTTGCCCTGACCAAACACCTGGGTTAAAGCTTTTAGCAATTGAGTCTTTCTGAGATTTCTACCTCCTGTCAGACTGGCTTGCAATTGTCTCTGAAGGTGGTAGCCAGGAAGGCATTTGCAGATGGCATGATCACACATTCCTCTTTTCTTTTAGAAAAGCAGGCTCAAAGCACACCCTTACTTTGTAAATAACAAGACTAATTCTACGAGCTGAAATGGAACGGCATGAAACGTGTGCAAAGGGAAAACTATAGTTCTTTCTGGTTCTATCAGGATTGATTCTGTCTCAAGTCTGTAACAAGCTTTATCAAATTACTGTATTGTATCATAAGACAAAGTTCTCCTTGCCTGACAATGCCCTGCAGGCATCACACTAATACTAATTACTGTTAGAAACATCAGAATTAAGAAAAATAATTTGTGCAAGGATTGGTGCAGGTTAAACAAAACAGTTATTAAGACTTCAATATAAAAGAGTTTTTCTTCCAAATTCACTTCAAATTCACGTCCATTTGCACATGAGATGTACTCCATCATCTACAATTATTATCCCAGGTTCTGGTTGATCAATTGAATATAGAAAGAACATGCAACATGCATCACTTGACATTATGAACAGTTCTGACATTGTAGTTCTGACATTTGAATCTTTTATATCCTTAATAAATAAAATAAAATTATGTATGAGATTGCTGGTGCTTTGAATTTTAAGTTTCTGTATTTACTCATCTTTGACACATAAATATGCCACTATCTGTTTTCTCACACCCAGACTTCAGAAAGTCACTGTTCTTAATCTGATGTTTTTGTATTTAAAGCCTATGAGGGTGATGTCCTTTAGAACTGGATTTACAATATTTAAAATAAAATGGTCCAATCTAAGCAGCTTGGGTGTATGGAAACAGCTGTATTAGGGATTTTTGGTTTTAAGCTAATGAAGTGATAGACTTGGAAAAATAACTACTATCTACATACACTGACTTTTTTTAATAAGTGGATTTTAAAAAGAGTATTTCCATTTAAATTTGCCTATTTTTTCTGTGTAACTGTAATTATATGAAGTGAATTACCAATTCTGGGAGAGATCTCTGTTGCATTATAAAACAATGTATGTAAGAAAATTCTTGGCCATATTTTGGTAGACTGTTAGGAAGGTGTAGCTGAAATGCTCATTTCCTACACTAATTTAAAATCATTTAGCAGAACTTTGTGTAATTAATAGGCAAGTATCTGTGTGTTTTAATGTAAACACTGCGGCACATCCTTTCAAAAATTTTTATCTACAGTAACTCCACATGTTTGGGACTATACATAAGATTCTACCTAAATTTTTTTTAAAGTTAATTAACATACATTTCCTTTGACTACTTAAACACAATTTGATAAACAGCTGCTTGAGATAAATGCATTATGGCCATAACTTCTATCTAAACTTGTCAGCTGCTCATCAACTGTATCAGTAAAATCAGGTGACACATGGAAAACCTGTCAAGTGTGACCCCTTCTCTCAAAATCTTGTTCTGAAACAACATGAAGCTGCAACTCATCATTCTGGGGGCGATTTGTAGTCACAAAGGTATACTGTAAGTTGACCTGACTATCAGAATGCCTATTGCTAGTTGAATGGACGGCAGAAAAAGAAAAAAAAGTGTGGTGTTAGTGCATGTTAGTGCACACCTCAGCAAACACTTCAGTAGTTTAGGGCATTGCTGACCTGCTGGCCCTGAGGGCTGCTTGAGCCCACAGGGTGCTTTTGCTTAGAACCTCTGCACAACATAGAAAAGGTTCTTCACCCAGAGGGTGACTGGTCACTGGAACAGGCTTGCCAGGGCAGTGGTCACAGCCCCAAGGCTGAGAGAGCTCAAGAACAGTCTGGACAATGCTCTCAAGCACAGGGTGTGACTCTTGGGGATGCTGCTGTGCAGGGCCAGGAGTTGGACTTCAGTTGCATGGATCATCGTTGGACTACATGGATCGACCTGAAAAGTGACATCTTCTGCTTAGGCCTGCACTGGTTTTTGCCGTACAGCAGCCATGTGACAGAAGAGTCAGCCATCAAAGATAGCTTAGTTATTCTAAAGGCTTTGTTGTATCACTACTTAATTTTTATTTGCACCTCCTCTGCAGTAGAATCATAGAAGTGTTTGAGTTGAAAGGGACATTAAAGATCACCTAGTTCCGAATGTCCTGCCATGGGCAGGGAACCTTCCACTAGACCAGTTTACTCAGAGCCTCATTCACCCTGAGCCAAGGATGGGGAGTCCACAAACTGTAAATAAATTCAAGACACCTTGCTAGGCAGTTTTTACTGTTTTTAAAAACAACACTGTATTGAAACAATAACTTTTGAGTTGCTAAACCATCTGGCTCCAGTTTGAAATTAAGGCCTGAATTTTTTGTTTCATTTCAAGCAGCATTTTTTACAGAAACTCATGTCCTGTGCAGAATACTGGAGATGCTGGGAGGGAGGACAGGATGGAGTCACAGAACACCCCAAAACCATAAAGGAAAAGAAGCAGGGGAAGAAACCTTAAAAGGAGAAAGGATCAGGCCTCATCAAAGGAATAAATAGCATGATGTGACAATCCATGTTCCTAAGGGACATATTCTGAAGGTAAGTCTAAATTTCGAAGTATAGAAAAGAGGAAAAGGAAGAAGGGACTGAGGGTATGGAGGGACATATTCATATTCTGTACCTCAGACAATACCTGACAAGTGCACAACAAAAACAGAAATTGTGTGGTACTTAATCTGAGGGTCTGTGTGCAATTTGGCTTTGCTTGCTGCCCTAATAGAACTGAGAAAGTTTTCCAACAATGCACTGAAGGTAAAGCTCGAAAGAGGTCAGACACATTAGCCTGTCATCTCTTTTCATCTCCTGCGCAAAGGTACAAAGTAAAATACTCTTCTGAAATTTTCTAGCATTCAGAAGAAATCAGATTAGCAATGTTACAAATAAAGAACCTGAAATAGTGATAATCTGCCCCCAGCAGTTTCTTCTGCATTGGTACTGCACCTGATTTCTCTAATACCAAGGGAACTAACCACTCAAGATGTCTTCCGTTTATTCACTGAGAATGTTCAACAGCTCAATAAAACAAAGGTACTTTTCATTGTTCCTCTCTAGATTATTTTCATTAGCTGTGCAAGTCAGTAAGGTAGCAACCAATGTGTTGGCATGAAGAATTTTCCATGCTGTGGAAAACTGCTATTTATTTAGGAAACACAGTAAATCTTCCTCACAAGTGCCCTCTGAATGGCAATTGGCAGCTGAGTGTGAGCAACTGACATAAAGAGAAAACGATTAGTATTTTATTCTCCTATCCCATGTGCCATCTAGTCACTTGCATATACATAGCAATTACAGATGTTTTAAATTTCACCTTTCCTGGAAAACTTAAGATACACTCAGAATGATAAATGAATATGAACTTGTAGTCCATTTGTGGGCCCATATAAATCAATGATCCTATTGATTGCAAACCAGAACAGAATTTTTTCACTAACATCTAAAGAATATATCAAATTTTTGATTTATTAGACTCATATTAACCTTTTATGTAGCACCCATTAACCTTTTATGTAGCATTTCTATTAACCTTTTTTATATTTCTGTGGGCTACTGCTGAAGGATGTGGGGAAGGAATGAAAGAAGTATTTTGAAAGCATCTTTTAAAAACAGGTGATGTATTAGAATCATGATAATTTTCCTTTTAAAAACTAATGAAATATTCATGGAAAGGGTTGACACAGTTTCGAGGGCATCAAAAGAGACTAAACTCCCATCAGGCTTCAGGGACAGTTTTCATTCTTATCATCCATTCACATGCTCCTTCCATCTTTGTTCCCAAAGCAATAAAAATTATGTAGGTTTTTTTCTTTTTTTTTTTTTTACACTTGCAGCATACCTCCAGCACTTAGCTTTAATGGTTCTGGACAATATTGGAAGAATTTCCACATTTTCTTCTCTTGTTATTTAAATGACAAATATTTGACAAACTGCTTCCATCCTGGAGGATTTCAAATCCTCTCAGACTTAAAATATAGCTCACTTTCAAAAAGCTCCTAACAGAAGAAAAAGTTGAACATTTGCAATTAAACATGTTTTCATTGTTCTTATTATACTAAGTGCTCATATCAAAAGAGATTTTTTTTTCCTTTGTCTTTGTTTATTTTCTAATTAGGTCAGTCTTCCCTTTCATATCCTGTTCACCAGCTCAGCCTCTAATGGCTGTGTCAGCTTCTAGGGAATATAATAATTTAGTCATTTTCTAAATCATTAAAAAATACACCAAAAAATTCCAAGCTTTTTAAGGATCAGTCAATTTTTTTCATTATATAAGATGCTGAGATTCCCAAGTACCCAAGTTAGGAGCTGCTTTTTCTTAGATCATCAGTGGAAAGAGGAAGTTCTTGCAGTGGCAGGTCAGCACATGAGACTCACCATCTTGCGAAGGTTAATTATTAAAAAACAAGCAAAGTAAATGCATAGTCTTGTTCCCGAAAAAGGGAAGCTCCCAGAAAAATGTGTTCTGTCTGCCAGGGTTAGTAAATACTTCTGGAGAACACAGTTATAAATCTTACTTTGCTAATTTCTGGTGGTTTTGATTGTTGTAGAAAGCATATTTGTGCCCACTCAGATTCAGGATGTGCCCTGCTGTCACCATCACAGCCTCCTCTCTAAAAAAGTGCCAAATGCTGCCACACCTTTGGAGAGAAGCCAAATGTGCACAATAGGCAAAAAGCAATTGCTAGGACTAAAGGGAAGTGGTAATCAGTGGTCTTAAAACAGACAAAAGGAGGATGGACGTGTAAGAAATTACCGTCCTGCAGGTAGAAAAGTTTGGGGTAACAGTCCAACAAATCACAGAATCACACAATCACAGAATGGCTTGGATTGGAAGGGACCACAAAGACCATCTAGTTACAGCCCCTTTGCCATGGACAAGGACACCTCCCACCAGACCAGGCTGCACATAGCCCCACCAAACCTGGCCTTGAACACTTCCAGGGATGGGGCAGTCACAGCTTCTCTGGACAACATGTTCCAGAGTCTCACCACTCTCACAGCAACAAATTTCTTCCAATATCCAATCTAAACCTGCCCTCTTTCAGTTTGAAGCCACTCCCCCTCGTCCCGTCACTACCTGCCCTTGTAGAAAGTGTCTCTCCATCTTTCTTGTAGCCGCCCTTCTGATAGTGGAAGGCTGCAATTAAATCATCTCAAAGCCTTCTCTCCTCTAGGCTGAACAATCCCAATTCTCTCAGCTTTTCCCCTAGAAGATGGGATCCATCCCTTTAATTATCTTGGTGACTCTCCTCTGGACTCACTGATCGTTCGTGTCTTTTTTCCTGTTCTCACTGTTTTGGTCTGCTTGTTGCTGTGGCGGGGTTTTCCCCCTCCAAATCTTTTCTGCTTTCTTCTACTTGTCCAAAGTACTACTGCAAGATCAAGGGAGAGGGAAACAGACCCTGAGAACAAGCAGGAGGGGACAGATAAAAACAGCTTTTTGGCATCTGGGGAGTAGCTTTGTGATGGAGCAAACTTTTTACTTACATATGTGGTACTCGTGCTGCTTGGTTTAATTTCTTTCATTTCTGCTTTGCATTAACATTCAAGGCACACTAAGAAGAAGAATATTCCTTTTTACTGAAGAGATGTAACCAAGCATCCTTTCCTATATATCTAAAAAAGAGACATCTGGAAATGAGAGCCATGGTGCAAGGAGGTCTTGTGACACTATTCCCATGACAAGGGTCTACTAATCACTGAGAAGCATTTCACATGTTGTGGTAATTTGCAGTAAAAACTGCCACAGATGGTATTAGTTAACTTCTGTGGAGTTTGTGAGATTAGTATTTGGCTACAAGTCTATCTCCACATGTTTCTGTGATACTGAAAAGAGTGCAGAGATGGAGCAGTCCAAGTAAGCAAAGTTTTTCTTAAAGTTTTTCTTTCTCTTTTGTTGAGACTCAGTATCACTACAACCTCCGTAGTAATATGGGGACCAAATACAGTGAGCTGTATAAATCCAGCTCTAATTTCCCCTCTATAAATAATCCTACTATATATCTGAAAATGATTCCTGATCAGATGTTGTTTCTCCACATGCTGAGAATCCATGCAATCCTTTAAAACACATAAGCAAAAGGTACAACCCCTTCACTATAAGCTCCTTTGCTCCCTCCCAGCACCCATCTCCTTCCTGAGATGATCTTACCCCCCACTTCACAGTATAGGTCTGTGTTGACCTTACCAGGCATCCTCTAATCACAGAGGAATGTCTAAGCAAATAAATGTTAACCTCATGCATCATAAAAGTAAGGCAGAAAAAGCAATACTTTTGTTTTCTTTCTGAATTATTTGATTTAATTGTGCCAAAAAGCAAACTGAATCTTTAACTGAGCATATTGGGTTAAGTTACAGGGAGCACAACATTCATCTTGTTAATCACACAGCTCAGTGTTACACAACAGGCACTAGGGTGCTGGATGATACAAAGCACCACAGTATAACAGTGTAGACTGGGAACATGTCCTCAAATGGGGCATTTCCAACCACAGGTTCCATTAGGAATCTGGCTTGTGTAGATGGTGTACAGCTGGAGCTAGGGGTACTGTACTATGAATCCATGAGTGTGAGATGTAGGATTGGATAAGTGAATGTAGGTAAGGTGCCTCAGGACACCACGGTTCTGCAGAGCCCTGTGCTCTGGACTTGCTACTTTGACTGTTTCCTTCCCAGATAAATCATAAGAATTAGTTTATATCTTCTTGGTTTGTGTTGCTTATTGTTTTTTTCTCAAGTAGAAAGATGCTGTTCCTTCTTCTTGCCTTGAGAAAAGAGCCTCCATGCATCCACACTGTATGCATCTGTTGATGATTCACGATTTTCAAGGCTTTCCTTGCTCCTCCTGACCTTTCTCCTAATTGTATCTACTTGCATCCAAGCTACCCCTACGAATGCATCGCATGTTTTTATTTTCTACCCTGCACTTGCTGCCAGGTCTTTTATCCCTTTTGATTTTTTTTTTTTTACCTCAATTTTTCAGCCACCTTCACACAGATACTATCTCAATTTTGAAGTATTCTTCATGTATGAAATTTCCTTCCACTTCCTTGAAGAGATCTTACAGAAGGCAACTGAAGGGTGGGGGCGGAAAGAGGAAGGACAGAAATTCAGAACTCCACATACCAATGCAACTGTCCTTTGCATCTCAGAAGTGACAGGCCAGACAAAGAAAATTAAAGCTTATGAGCCCAGACAGGTTTAACTCCTCATTTTGCACTTCACAGTCATTCAGGAGTCAGAGTACCAAGACAGTCAGGACCGACCCAGTAGCCATGAATTCCTACAAGCTTTGCAAAGGGGAAGGATTCACAGCACACCTTTTTTTGGGTAGGATATAAGTCAATTTTACTACATGCAGGTGTACCTACCAGATAACTCTGACTTAGCCAGGTACCTGCTATACAAAAATACCTGAGAACAGTGCAGCATGTTTGAGGACTTCCTGGTGTGTAGAGAAGGTGTCCATGCCCTATGTAACCCTACCATCCTTGCTAACGCTGTAGTCTCAGTTATTTGGAAGCCACTGAGATACTGCTGCCCTGGCTATATTTACATCTCCCTTTGCAGGACAGACCCAGCAACACTTGATTTCCAGAAGGATTGTCACAGATGTAAGAGAAGCAGAGGATTGAAAAGGGAAGGGAAATAGTAGCTCAGACATAGCTCTGTTTTGGTTTTGCTCTCCACAGCAGAGAGCTTAGCTTAGAAAAGTGTAAGTCTTCACAACCAGAGTCTTCTCAGCCAGGATGTGTTCACAGTCCAGAAAAATGATTTCCTGTTTTGTCCTGGCAAACACTTCTGCTCTT
This sequence comes from Nicator chloris, assembly GCA_013400495.1. Taxonomy (NCBI): domain Eukaryota; kingdom Metazoa; phylum Chordata; class Aves; order Passeriformes; family Pycnonotidae; genus Nicator; species Nicator chloris. The sequence goes on from WAAE01020048.1 coordinate 22,374, forward strand.
TAACCCCATAGAGCCTCTAGACACTGCCACAGCACTTGTGCCATTCTGAACATGGCCTCTCAGTCCCGGCATACTGTAGTTCTCTCAGCCAACTGTAAATGTTTACGAGCAGTTTTTTAATTAAGACATAGATGCCTCCTTGTAATGAAACCAATCTTTTCAAGTTGAGGAATCATTTGAATTTCATCTGATTTGAGGGACCAGGCAGACGTTGTTCAATCACGAAGACCAAATATTTATTCTGACCACTTCAAAAGTACCTTGTGGGCTAGCACTGGCTTGCTCTGCTCTTTGTTAAACAATTGCAAATGAGAAACATTCATGAAATCACAGCTTGTTTGTGCATAATTTGTACACTTGGTGCAAAAATCACTTGCAACAAATAATTCCACCATTCAGTACAGATGCTAAGCATCGGAAGCTTACAGAACACTGTGGAAATTTATCTTTCACCCTCAGGAGATGGGAGAATTTTAGTTCCTGGCACTGAAGGCAGGCTTGAATGAGAATATGATTAAACTTTTATAACTGCTCAATGTTTTCTTGGCTCAATCAATATTCTTTTCAATAAGCCCTTGGCCTGTTTCGGAAACACAGCCAATATTTGTTGTTCAGTAAATGGGGTTTTATTCTTCATTCTCACTGATCTGATCAACAGAATGACATTGATCACAATGAGTGCTGTGTTCAAACATTTTAAAACAATTTAATCGGCTCATGCAGGACAGAGGTTAGGTTGCAGTGATGATTACAGCACATCTTTTAGTGGTCTCTGTTACAGATGAATGTGCTTTTTATCACCTCCAATGTACCCGACTCTGCAATCATCCATTTGTGCAAGCTGGCAGGAATGACTAGGGTCACACGCAGTGGTAGCTTCCTTTCCTTCAAAGGCAGATTGAAAGGAACATGACAAGCAGCCAGGCACACCTCAGGAGGACCAGCATCCAGGGGGAGATCCTGAGCTTTCCATACTGATGTGTGTGTGAGCACCCTCGGGATTTAGCTACGATTAGTTGGATGTTAATACTGTCAAGCAGGGGGATGCTAGACCAGAAATTAGGGTGCGCTTACAGCCTACTCACCGATGTGCCAACAGCATGTGCACAACCCTGGGCAAATCACGTAACTCTGCGCCTTGGGTTTTCTGTCTATCAAGGCAAGGTTAATAATTCTTGCAATGTTTTGTGAAGCAGTTTTATATCTGTGCAAGAGAGGCATGATGTGAGTTGTGGCATTTGTTCAGCATCAGTTCTTTGCTAACTCAAGCAGGAGCTACAGAGCTACTTCTCCAAAACACCAGAGAGAGTGAAGAGTTTGGAGCAAAAGTCAGTCCAGACAGTTCCAACAGATGCTGAAAACTGAGGACAGTGACGAGTAATGAAAGGGACAAAAATTGCTCATTCCTTTCCAAGGGAATTCTCATCCTTTGCTCCAACGGTAATACAATTCTATTAGATCAGATTCCCGAGCTTTGTACCCTGAGTCTTAATTAAAAATTACTTTTGTTCTCACTTCTGCATTCCCAAACATGATGGAAAAAGGATTTCCATTTCATGGTGATTGTTGTCCTAGTAATTCCTTATTCCTCTATCCACAGATAGAGTGGTTGAACTTTGGGCCTGTCTATAAATTAGCTGGCATTCAGACATATTTCAGTGATCAGAAGGCTTCAGAAATAACCAGGTTATACAGCAGAAATAACTTGGTGTAGATTGAGTCCTGCCAGCAGCCAAGCATCCACATGCACCCCAGGACTGGGGTGAGAACAGGAAGAGAAAATGTAAGAAAACTAAGAAGTCAAGATAAAGACACTTGAGTAAGTGACAGAAGGGGGAAAACAATCCAATGAGGAATAAGTGATGCAAAGGCAATGACTCACTATTTCCCACAAGAGAAGTCTCCAAGTAATGGCCAACATGAAAGAAAAAAATAACCTTCATCTTCCTGTACCCCAGGTTTTATTGCTGAGAATAACATTGTACCACATGAAACATCCCTTTGCTCAGTTCAGGTCAGATGTCTTATTGGGTCTCCTCCTGATTTCTTGTACAGGTCCAACCTACTCATACTCACTGGAGTGGGGGAGGAGCAGCACATTGGGAAAAAACGACAAAAGCCTTGTGTTGGCAACCACTGTTCAGCAAGAGCCACACAATTATTGTCTTATCAACACCACTTTCTTTTGCCACAAACCCAAAACTTAGCACCAAAGGGCCGCTATGAAGAGTTAGCTTCATCCCAGCCAGATCCAGCAGATCAGAACCAAAAAAATGAAAATAGTGGAGTCCCATTCTGGCAGAGGAATGATTAGACTGGAACTAATAAAATTACTCCCAAACAAAATTACACATGCTCTTGACAACTGGGGGCAGTACAAAGCCTTCGAAAAACAAGTAATCCAGCAAGTGCAGCCCTAGAGCCTTGTCGCTGTGCCTGCTGAGCTGCCACTCAGCTGCACCACCCCGGCTAGCAGAGGCACAGGGCCAACAGTCTGCCACCACCCAGCGCTCTCAGCTGCTGTGGCTCAGGAGTGCCAGGTGCTGGCTATGGGTCCTTTGCCTCACAGCAGTGTCCCCACAAAAGCAGCACGATAGCAGCACTCGACGAAGGCAAGGAATGAGAGGCGATCCGATGAGGGGGTTATAATCCAGGTTTATTGTGAGCTCCGAGGAACCTCCAACACCCAGGGGTAACAGCCCACACCGGATGAAGAACTGGGGTGTGCAACATCTTTTAAACAGGGGAGGATCTCGGGTAGGAACTCAACCACCCACCAATATGGGACGGGGGGTGGAGGATCCGGGGAGTTACAGGCAGAGGGGGAATCCAGCCAGGTCTGAGTGGGGAGGGACCCCTGTGCTCCTGGCCGATCACTCGACGCCCTCCTTGGAACCTTCTGGAAGGAAAGGAGAGGCAGCCGAGTGACAGACAAGGACCCAGGGGAGGGGAAACATGACAGACACAGAACTGCCTGGAAGAAGGGGAAGGGAAAAGGAGACTGACAACTTGGAGCAATCCAACTAAAGGGGAGAAACAGACTAAACCATATAACACATTACAACAGAGCCTGCTCCAAATGTGCTTCCAGCAGGACTGCACACGATTTTCAGAAATGGGGACCTAAATAATGTTACTCATCCCAGGACTGTGTTTGGAAGCTCAGCAACATTTTTGACTTGACAAGCAAGAGTTTTGATGCCTTCCTGATGGCCAAGTGTGGTTGGTTTTTTGTTTTCTTTTCTTTTATACTTTATATAAGCAGTTATGGAGTGCTTGGGTGTGTTTAATTATGATAAGGTTTGGAAACATTTGTCTGTTTAACAGACACTCATGTAGGGACTGCCTTATGTGAAGAAACTAGTTTATGACTTTGGATGGAGTTGTAAGTAAGGAGGAATAAAATAGTGCTTTCCCTCCCACCTCTCAGAGAGCAGGGAAGGCAAAGCTCCTTGCAGAGTGAATGATACAAATTGCCTGCTGCAGCACCTGACCTGTGCTGACTCTTTTATGGTGGTGTTTTCCTGAGATGTTCACACTTCCCTTTTCCACAGCTCTCCTGCATGCCTACAGCTACTCCCCTCTCCACTCTCATCTGTGTTTTTTTACCGTCTCTGAATCTCTAATTATATTCACTGGCTTGACACAAGCTGAGTTGTGCAAGGCTTTCTGGAAAAGAGCAGTTATTTTATGCTTTCATACTCCCTTGTACAAAGAGAGAGAGCAGCATGCAATCCAGAAGAAATACACTGAAGAGAGAGGCGTTTGTCATTTCAATAGTCAATGTGAAGTTTTGGCTGTATCTGAAGATCAACATTTACAGAAAATAGATGTATAAATTGCTTTTTGTATGGTTCTTCAGAGGTTGCTTTCAGAAAATTATTTTTTATTCCAGATGCCTAGGTAGTCAAGGATACTGACTGACTGGAGAGAGTTCAGAGCAGAATAGTAAAAATGGTCACTTAGTGCAGATGTTTTATTTTTTAAAAGAGTTATAAATGGATTAAAGGGATAAATCCAGCTTGAGGCTGGACTAAATGATGAGCTGAGGAGGACACAGGCCTCTCCAAATATGAATAAACACCATAAATAAAACAATTACACATAACAGTAAACCATAGGGTAAACAATGACTCACTCAACTCAGAGCCACAAATTATTCTTCCACAAGTAAAACTAATCAAAGAATAGTTGAAGTTAAATCTTCTGTCAAACATTTCTGCACAGACCTACTCAACAGAAAGGCTGAAGATGTAGTGCTTGCACAGAACAGAGGATGAGCTTCTGGTGCTACACAGGCAAAAAAGTTTTCTTCTTGAAATGTCCGTTTCAGTATCATATTAATATATTCTCTCTTGTAGCAAAAAAATGGCACAATGTTCACTGTTTACTTATTAAGTAAACAGTGAACATTGTGCCATTTTCCTTAGCTTGTCAACAGTTTGATCCACAATCTTGCTTTGCAGTCTACATAGACTCACCCAAGCATTAGGTAATCTTTGTTGACTTTGTGGTTAAGGTCATGCAGTTTAAAATTTTTTGGTTACACCTCATCAAATATACCAGTTACTGCTGGTTTAGGACAGTTTTCATGCACAACTGCTGAATGTCAATCTCATTTTCTCATACAGGTGGTAGAAGAAACTTTTTGCACTTGAGTGCTCCTGTCACTCTACTGAGGCATAGCATGAATTCAAACAGGCAAAAGTAACTTCTGGATAAAACTGAAATAACTGGATCATACCCTTGTTTTCCTAGCTTGGTGATTACCTCAAATATAAAATAAGTCAGGGGCTACTTCTATTATTTCTAGTATAAAATTACATATTAAGGAATGAAAAGATATTAAGGCTGTAAAGTGAGTGAGTCCTGAGCTAGGAAATGTCAGAGGAAAGTAATTAATCTCATCCTGTGCATGCACTGTATTTCGATCTTAAATTATCAAAGCGCTTCAAGGGACCACAGAACACCACTGTGAAGGCCATGATGACCCTAAACCTACCGGTGAAAGACCAGAGATATTCTAATGCTTCTTTTTCCCCCACAAGCAACTTAATGATGCATTTTTTTTCCATATGATTAGCACGTTGAAAGTTGGAAGTATTGAATAGTTAGTTACCTGTTATTTCTTTTTATCCTTCTCTAAATGTGGGGCTCCAGGTCTCATTCTCTGACCTCATGTAAAGCTTGTCCTGAGTATGTACAGATTTACTTGTCTACTAATAAATCCCTACTCCCAAACTATCCCAATACTTGACCATGTTGAAAATATCACAGAAATTATATTTCATCTATTCAAGGGAGTGAAATTAGTAGTATATTTTACTGATGGGAAAGGAAAGATTATAGGGACTTACTTCAAACTACTGAGTGCCCATCAATTTTGTCAAATCTGCGATATAGAGGTTCTAATTTATTCAGGGTAACTACACTTTTTTTCCCCCCATTTTTAAATTTTAGGAAGTTTATATAAGCTTTGATATATTCAAAGCACAGCTTCCATCAAAGTGAATATAAAGAGAAGGCATTGAGAGCTTCCGCAAATCTATTCCCAGGTGTGTATCAAGAAAATAAAGCCTGGAATATTTAGATTTACAGAATTAGATTCACAGAATTAGATGTTCCTCAGTGAGATTCTGGATCTTTTAAGATTATTTGTCCTGCAGTCATCCTGGTGGAAATACAATGACAAATGTATGAGTGGGACCTGTTGTGTCACTTTGAAATTACCACACTCATCTTTTCTCTTCCTGCAACCTGAAATCAACACTTCAGTACTCTTCTAGCTGGCTTGCCCAGCCCACACGTGATTTAACCACTGAGTGCAGGATTTCATGAAGCGATGGAAGAAAAATCATACCCTGAAAAATGGTAAGGCCTTAATGAAGAACCAGAAAAAGGGTAAGACCTGCCAGAAACAGGGTAAGGTCTTAGTACAGAACTTGTCAGCTGTGAAAACTTCACATTCACATACTAGTAAGAATGCTTAAATGTGGAAGAAATTACGTATTTTTCTGAAGTCCTAACATTTAAAAAAATAAAATTCAATAGTAACTGAATAGCTTAAAACAATAAGGGATTACGAAAAATGCATCTGTCTTTACCAAACTGGCAAATGTTTTTGTAATGGGAGGTTCCAGGTAATTTGATGTGCTTATGGTATTTTGCTTTTTAAAAAATCTTTATTTAAAGAAAACCAGTGGTTACTTGAAGAAGATTGGGAAAGAACGTAATGGTATCCAAAATACCAGTGCCACTGGGCAGGTAACGCTTTGGCTTTGCCAGGTCCACTCCTCCCCAGAGGCCTCCAGCCTTAGGAGACCAGCTGGAGAGGGACTAGGGAGAGCATGACTGCCGGCTACTGAACACAAATTCCCCAGCCCTGACCCCTCTGACTGTCTGTGCCGAATCCCACAGAGACACAGCGCTCTGTAAACCTCTGCCAGGAGCTGGCCAGGCTGGAAAGAGCCCCGAGGCACCTCCTCTGCCTGGGCGGCGCGTCCTGCCACTGGGACACGGGCCTTGTACCGAGGCAGCGCTGCGGACCGCAGCTCATCATGGGCGGCCCTGGCCAGCCACTATTGCCAGGTGGAACAGCAACCCCGCGTCGCACCTGGCTTGACGCCCAAAGCCGCGACTTGGAGGCGGGGTCATCGGGCACTCAGCAGCTCCAGCAGCCAATCAGAATACAAAGCCCGCCCACCGTGCGCTTAGATTGGCTGCAGCGCCAGAAGTTATTTGAGCAAGAGCCAATCGGAGGCGGCGAGTGAGGCAGTTGCCCGCGGTTTGAATCGGAGCGGGAGCGGCCGGCTGGCCGCACTGTGGCGAGCGGGGGGCGCCTGGTGTTGGGGGCTGCCTGCGCCATGGAGCAAGATGTGACGTTGCAGGAGGGGCTGCAGCGCAGCAACTCCCGCTTCATGGAGACCATGAACCGCATCTTCGAGTGGGTGAGCTACGGGACCGGGGTGGCCGCGGGTTCCGGGCGCCGTCCTGAGGCGGGCGGGGAAGCGGGGGCCGAGAGCTGCGGTGCTGTCTGTGCTGAGCCGCGCGCTCCTGCGCCTGGGCAGGAGCGGGCAGGCAAGATCCAGCTCCGGCAATACAGCCACACAACGGACACCTGGGACTGCCAGTGTTGGATACGCGATTTAGTCACAAATGCGAGCTGACTTGGTAGTGTCCTTAACCCCTATTAGCTTGCGTTAGACGGGGGGGTTTCAATGAAACTACAGGAAGTGGGGGACTCTTTCCGTGAATCCTTCTCCCTTGAGAGCCATTTTGTGTTTAAGGTGTGGGAATGGTCCTCCTCCGTGCACAGAGGCACGCGTTTATCCCGGGATGCGGGCTTAACGTTCGGGAGATGTTTTGGGCTGCCACCGGGCTAAATCTGGCTCCAGAAGCTTTTTCTCGACTAGTGGCACATTGGATATTTTTACATGTCATGAGCTGTTGGTCTTAAGTGGGGGTTGCTTTTAGTTTCTCCAGTGGAAGTTTGGGTGAAACTGTAACAGAGCGATTTAACTGCTTTTGAAAAATCTGGAGCCCTGTTTAGTCACTGGCTGGCTTACACGTTGAGGTTGAATGGTTTCACACATGCTTAAAATACACTGGTTTCCTCTAGGAGTTAGTATTTCCAGATTGCTGACTTCTAGCTTTAGCCATTAAAACAACATACTGATAACTTCATGTTTAGGATAAAAAAAAAAATTTGTACCAAAATACGTAAAACAGACGTTAAAGATTTTGCTTTGATAGTTTGTTCTAATATGTAACGCTTCTTTTTATTTAGTATAATCATCCTTTTGAAGATGACATCGTTATTTCCATGGCATCTCTCACTTATGATACACCTCGCGGTAAGAACTCCTTAAAGCTACAATGTTTACATACTCTATGCTTAGACTTAGTAAAGCATGTAAGTGTTGGCAGCTACAGAATATTTAGGTGTGAACAGATACTGAATTTTGTTCACTAAGGTGTGGCATTTCATATGTAGACTTTGGTATAACGCCAGGAGTTTATTCCTATATGCACTTTTAGTCTCTTGCATGCTCCATTTTAGACAATAGCTATTAGCAAAGTTCAGAATAAAAAATGGGTAATGTTTGGATGACTTATAACAAGACAAATCGAAATGGAGACGACTGAGAGGAAGCAAAGGTATGGAGACATTAGCAGGAGTTGATATGCATGAATGGATTGTGTATTTTCATCTCCACTTAATATTCTGAATACTGCTCTGATAAATTCCTTCTATGCTAAACATCAGGGTGGAATAGGTAGACAATCTCTTTAACTTTTCATTGAATGTTCCCATATGGTTAGCATAAATCTAAACCATGTAGGCCCATCAATATTTATCCAGTTTTTCATTGTAATGGTTGATTCATTATAGAGCAATAATGCTTGTGGAAAGCTTATTGAGGAAAAAAAGCTACTGTTTTAAAATATATTGCTCAGAGTTTTAGTGGGACTTGTGACTTAGTATCTTCATGGCTTTTCTGGGAGATTAAATGTTTCTGGCAGGTTTTATTATCACTGAAGTGAGGATCACGATACCTTGTCGTGGGTTGATGCTGGCTAAATGACAGTGCACCTACGGAAAAAATCATTCCTTCTCCTCTGCTATAGTTGAGCAGCGGAGGTGGAAAGAACAATTAAAAGCTTATGGAGTGAGATAAGGATTAGGAGAAAACCACTTTAAAAGGTATGAAGGAAAACTTATTAACAGAATCATCAAAAAGATGATAATGAGAACTAAAACCTTTAGAATACTTTTCTTCCCCCCCAGTCTTTTTTTCTTTGTCACTGACAGCATAGGAAGACAAAAACATGGGGGTTTTGGTCAGTGTGTCACTTATAAAATTTTTTTTCAGCTCACTTAGGGAGAGGAATCTTCTGCTATGCCATGGGGTCCTTTTCACGGGAGAGAGTTCTCTGTGAACTTTTTAAATGTGGTTTTAAATGCAGTCTCACCCGAAATCTGCTTCAGTGTTGGTCAACAGGCAAAGCAGTCTTCTCACATCTTTTTTTTCTCCCCTGGGCCATTAGTTCATGGGGTGCAATTTTTAAGGATGAACTGTTCTAGTATAAAAGCAAGGGTACTCTTCCTCTATCTCCTGAAGCAAGAGTTCACTCTCTCTCTGTTCAAGCCTGTCACCAGATCACAGCTTCTCATCATTCACTTGTTCTAGTTCTAGCAGGAGCACTTTTCTTCCACAGGCTGAGGGTGAATTCTCCATCCTTCTATGCAGTTCATGAATTACAGGGAAATAATTTGCAATATTATAGTCATCACCACAGCTTGTAGAAGAATTTCAGCTTGGAGGCCTGGAGCACTTCCTCCTCCTCCCTCCTTTGCACTGGCTTTAGTGTCATTATGCTGTTTTCTTCACCTTTCCCTTTTTTCCGATTCGGGAGAGAATTGGTGTCTGTCGGTTTGTCTGTTCTCAAGTCCTATCAATTGAAAAGATTTTACAGAGCTCCTCAATGTTAAAAGGTGGATCCTGTCTGGGCTCCTGCGTCGGAGAATTGCTCGTCATGTCTCTCACCGCTTATCCCATGGTCCCCACCGGCTCCATTTTGCGCCTTTTCTTCATGAGGGGCCTGGAAAAGAAAAAGCTGCAGCTGCCCTTGCCCTTCTGTCTGCAGCATGGCTGGTTACGAGCCAATAAAGTTCATTGCAAGCCATCCCAAGACGGAAGCAGCTGCGTGGCACTGCCTTGGTCGCACCGATTTCAGCCGCTCCGCGTCTCACGATGGCCTCGGGGCAGCTCCTGGCACCGGTCTCGGCCGCGTGGTTCCTCCTCACAGCGACGCCATGGCCCGGCAGGCTCCGCCAGGAAACAGACCAGCCGGCCCCCTCACCACTCCTTGGAGACTATAGAGAAAGAGAGCTTTTAGCTGTTTTTTTAGTTCTTAAATATGTTGTCATGGAGGCATTACCAGCTTCTCTAATGGGCTCAGCAGCATGCCTATTCTCAGAGCCAGCCAGCAATTAGTTTTGCAAGGCATGGAAGAGGCTTTTAGAGCTCTTCCCAGAGAATCACTTCCATGACTGGCTTTTTCTCTCTTCACCAAAAATCAAGCCCTATAAAAACTACCACATACATAAATTGCCATATCAGTTCTTGTAACTTACTGGACAGACCTGGAAAGTACCAACTGTGCACCAATGGTTTTTACTGACTGACAGGCTTACCTTTTTTATACATTATCCATTGGGCGAGGGAGGAAACATTCATTGAGTACTGTAATAGGCAGCTTTGGATTTCTAAAGGTTTGGTTATGCTTTTGGTTAGTGACCTCTATTCAATATGGAATGAATATGGATCTCAGTCCTGTAGAGCCTTAATTATGGCTTTGACTAACCTCAGATACCACGTAGTCTGCATTCATCAACTAAAATCTAAAAACTAAAAGCACTTGGCCCTTTTTTCCTCCTCTTGGTAGCATTTGGGGCTGTAATGCTCTTCAGATTTTAGCTCAGTCCTGTTAGACTCGGCATGTGTTTTGTTTTTTTTTTTTTTTTTGGTCCTTGCCTGACTTCTCAGTTAGCTTGAATTGCTATATTCTCCTGGTTTGTTTTCCTCTATATTTTTATTTCAGCAAATGTCTTTTTTTTTTCCTAGGACCAAGACCATGGCCAAACAGAAGGCCAAGGAAGGATGTAAAACAAGGGGAGAAGGAAACATTTAAGGTATTTAATAATACAGTCCTACTATGTAGCCAAAATGCAGCAATATTCCTTTATGTATGTATAGATAGATAGAATTATATTCTAATCTTGCTGTACCATATAGTATTTTCAGAAGTATTAATGAGGTCAACATCTACTTTAAAACAGGGTTTTAGCATAGTTTAAGATTTTCAGATGTATCAGACTAAAATAGATGACCATTTATCAGTGGTTAGCACCTCTTGTAAACCAGAAGAAATTTTAAGTTGCTGTCTGTTGGGAATGTGTGTTTTTGGAACTCATCAGAATGTTTTCAGTGAAGTTAATGCATTGAATCAATTTATCTTGGTTCAGGTAATCAGCTCTTCAATTCCACAGGGCTTCCTGGTTCCATCTTTAGTTTCTTTTTTTCCCTGTGAAATAATGCCAAAGTAATTAAAGAATCTTTGCAGTCTCATGAGTCAGTGTGTCAGGTAAACCCATGGCCTGTATGGTGTACCTTGGTAGTTAACACAGAAGCTGTTCTGAACCCCACAGAGTGAGGGCATGAGGAATGAAATTCAGTCCAAGGGAACAGGAGTGGATTTAATGGAGACCAAAAAAAAGGCTGTTTTTGTGGTTCCCTTTCCAATCCTGGTAATTCCTTGTGGACAGTCTACGAAGCATTGCTGCACAAATTTGCCGTCTAAATCCGTTAAAGACTGTAAGGGAAATTCTCTGTCTTACCTTCTTATGTGGGCCAAGGTATGTTTTTGCAGTGATTTTAGCAGCAACAGTAAGGGTAAAAGTGAATGATAGGTAAGTTTTACTAGATACTTGTGGCTTTTCTGTTCAGGCCATGGGAAACCTGAGGAAATCGAATGGTTATGTAGTTGTGGGCTATACCAAAGTAAATAAAGGCAATGGTTAAAATTATTTTGCTCTTCTTAGATTATTCTGATTTTTTTTCTTTTTTAATTGCAGCATAATAGACAAAGTCAAAGGATTAGAGGTAAAGTGTTGAAAAAAAATTGCTGTAAATTATCCAGAGTCTTGACTTACAGGAAGATATTCAGGTTCATGCTAAACTATTTAGGATACTGACTGGGTTTTGCGTGAGAAACCATCTGATAAATCAGCAATACTTATGTTCATAAGGATCCAGAAATGTAATTTAAAATGTTTAAGATGAGTAAAAACATTATAATTCATGGTGGTATCATAACAAGTTGATTAGAATAAGCAGCCTAACATTAATCAAAGAGTTTTTCTTGGAATTTGTCAGTTTTGTCAGATACTCATTGAATCTTAAAAATTTCAACCCTGACTTACATGCATGTAGTGGAGGAATGAACGTTAGCTTTTTGAAAATTACTGGCTAAGTGGTGTCTTGGTTTGAAAGAGGTGTCTGCTGGGGAGGGCCGGGACCCCCCTTGGGAGGGACAATTCAAAACCCTTCCCTCTGAATTACCACAATTTGGAAAATTACGAGGGCTCTCAGGCAAAGATATTGGGAGTAGGAATAGCAGTTCTTCACTAGTATGTATAACGAGGCAAACAAACACTAACTACAGCAATAACAACAAACAGAACCAGAACCCGGTAACAGCTTCCCTGGCCGCAGGCCCTTTCCCCTTGGTGCAGTTCCGGTCACAGCCGCCAGGGGCGCTGGCGGGCAGGGCAGGGCGATGATCCCCACGCGGCTGCAGGGGGCGCTGTGGCGCGGGCTCGGGGCCACGCGGTAATGGCGGCTTGGGCCCCGGCGGGGAGGGGTGGGAGGGGTGGAATCAGAAACAACGGAGCTGAAGACCAGGAGGTCTTGGCAGGCAGGGGTGGGGTGCAGGCTACAGAGTAGCGAGAAACTCTGAGCAATGCTGAAGCAACAGCAGGGGGGACGGGACAACAGCAGCCCTGCTCCCAGCACAGGCGACAGGCGACACGCCCTCCTCTAGCGAGGCAGGAGGTATCAGGGTCCCAGTTCAGTGGCTGCTCACAACCCCACACCAGAAGAAGAAGCAGGACCCGGCTGAACTCTGTAGCAGGAGTTCCTCTTCCCAAAAATTGCTGCGACACAGCTCCCCTCCGACGTTGCAGATCGAGTGAGTGAGTTTCCCCTCTCCCCCAATCAAGCACTGAGACATCAATGCATCTTTAGCAACAGAATGGGAAAAAGTTCTAACGGTATCAAGAAAAACAAGTGGGCATATTAAAAAATACGTACTAAAAGAATCTCAGGAAATTGCATAATGCACTATCAAAAATTTAGCCCGTTATTCAGTATACTCAATGAATCAGGATGCCTCCAGGAAAAAGCAGCATGCAGTTACTTCATTAGAAATCAGGTTCCAGCATAGAAATGAAAACAAATCTGTACACCAAAGTGTAAAATGATACTACTTAGGGGGTGTGTGTGACATCTGAACATTTTTCTGAAAAGGAGCTCTATGTTCCACTAAAATATATATTTGTGACGAGATAAAAGATGGGGGAGAAATTTTCCAGTGTAGTTCTGTGAAAGTATGTTGGGCTCTATTCTGTCACAAATATATATTTGTGACGAGATAAAAGATGGGGGAGAAATTTTCCAGTGTAGTTCTGTGAAAGTATGTTGGGCTCTATTCTGTCAAGGTTTTGAAGTGGGAGATTTTTGGTGTTATTTTATGACATTCATCTGAGAAGCTTTCATTTGGAACACCAGAGGACAAAGCGCTGCCTGGCACCTCTCTTCCTCCACGACGCTACCAAAAACTTTGTCCATACGGTGGTCAGGTAGAGGCTTTGACTCAGCCTAAGAAATTTAAATGTAGGGCTGGGAAATAAGGGTCTGGTACAAAAAGTTTCAGATGGTCTAGACCTTTGCCTCTTGCTCCATTCAGCTGATGGGGCCAAGTAGTACAAAAATTTGGCTATAGTCTGTGGTAAAACTTGGAAAGAAAGATTTTTTTTTTTTTTCAAAGCTATGATATTTGCAGTCTTTTAGAAGAAATATTTTGCTAATCTTTGCTAATCTAATTCAGGATCTGAATGTCTTAGAAGCTCTTAAAAAAGAGGAGTGAACTTCTTTAATGCTACAAAGTCTTGATCTTATGAATATTAAATTTAGTGTACTGCATGCCAGATGACATAGAGAAGCAGAAAAATGGGTAATATGTATTTTTGCAACTTCTAGTGTAACTTGAGAGAAATATTCTTTAATTTTATTTTAAGTTCTCCTGGGGAAGAAATAGCTAACTAAATATGCAAGTTGAGTGAACAGCTTTCCTTATAAGAAAACAAGCCTGCATAGGTTTGTATTTATATATGGGTGTTTACATATCCCATAAAAAACAGAATCTCATGGTTTTATCCAGCTTAAGAAAACCGTATCGTGCTCTGAGTTTTTTTATTTGAAACACAAAGACACATGAGTAAACATCTGAACTGTCTGGTTGTGGTTGCTGTTAGCCTTAAAATACAAAAAAACCCCAACCCACACGCCTAAAACCCTCAACCCAAAAAAGATACTTCTGATTATGGATTATTAAAACTAATGTAGGAATTTTACTTACTCATTTGCTCTTCAGTAGACCTAAGTGTATTCAATTAAGATACATAAAGTTTCGAGCTATTAAGTGTAAACGTTAAACCAAATACCTCTCAATGAACCCCTCCCCTTGGAATATCTCTAGTGATGTTTTTCCCAACTCACACTTCTGAATTTTGTTAGATTCAAGTTTTACTATTGGGGTAGAATGTTCAGCACCCTTATCAAGTTTTATGGATTAAAATTACAATCCTTTGAGTGGTGGGCTTTTTTTTTTTTTTCATGTATGGCAGCTCTCAGTAAGGGAGGACGAGGTATGTTAAATTTCAACCTCCAAGAGAAGTGATATTTCTGTCATATGTTAGCCACTTAACATAGTTTCTTTCCTTGAGGATTTTTTTGAAACACGACGTCCTCTGTGGTGCTTCATGGACCTTGCTCAGTAAGGGATTTCAACTGGACACTACTGTGTTCTTCTGACTCCCTGTGTTCCCAATTCAGATATGTTGGGAAAATGCACTACTCAGCTTCTAAAAAGATACACTGTATAGGAAGTATTACCGTAGTGTTTTGCAAAATAATGAAGATTAATTTCTGAGAAGGTTGCAACCTCAAGCCAGAGCCTTTTAGTTATATGCTTGATGGATTTTATGAGAGAGTGGTTTTATAGCCACTGGTTGGAAAGCTGTGCTTAGAATAATTATCAGTGGTCTGTGTCCAGACTGGAGGGAAACATGGGGGATTTTTGTACAGGATTTGTCCTGTGCACTTTATTGGTTTGTAGTTTATTTAAGTAAATAACAGAAGAGGGGATACCCTTAATTAACTCTCAGATGATACCAGGTAGGGTTGACCATTGAGAAAGGTGTCTGACAAATTTGGCCTAAAACTTGAAATAAAATTTTTTCAATTTCATGCAAAGAAGTTCAGAGTACTAGACTTCTTTTGGAATAATCAAATGCTGAAGAGACAATTTGGAAAGCTGCTTGAGCCAACCAAGGATATCCCACTCCGCTGTAAAAACAGCGCACACCATGCTAGAAGATATGCACAGGTGCCTTGAACATCAAGCACACAAACCAGGTTTTCTGCACTGTTCAACAGTGAGAAACAGTGTGCTGGAGTACTTTGCTTTGTGTTTCATAGTGGTGTGATTGGCTGGAGTGAGTCAGGAAAAGAAACCGGTTACTAGAGCCACTGGTGATGGGCCATAAGTGGAGAGAAAAATGAAAGAAATTTAAAACAGAAGTAACAAGAGCAGCTAAATATTATAAAAATAATAAAACTTTTTTGTTTTTTCCTCTCATTCATGCTAAGAAATTGCAGTGGAAGAGGGCAGTGGTCCTGATGATGAATACACAACAGAAGAGGTATGGGTGCCACATTGCATCTGTTTTTATGGAGTGTTCCAGGCCAGGCTGGATGAGGCTTTGAGCAATCTGGCCATCACAGAGGGTTTGGTACTGGATGATCTTTAAGGTCCCTTCCAACCCCAACCATCCTATGACAGCCCCTTTGAGAAAATGTATTTATGTAGTCAAAAGGTAAGAAATTTTTTATGAGCAGGTGGTCCTGGACCACGATATCAGTCATGAATTTCAGCTGAAGTATTAAGTTTATTTGAAGGGGGAGAGAGAGCAGTTGGATATAGGCTTCAAGTGCCTTTTTAGTTAGGCAATATGTGGGTCTAAGATTTTTAATTCTTCTTTGTAAAATCTGTGTAGTCTCGAATAGCTTCTTTTGACTCAAATAAGTTTGTATAGATTGGTTAATAAAGATGGTGTGATTTGGACAGAATCTGTGGAATACAACTCTGTTTGTTTCACTATCACCACCCCTCAAAAAAAATTTAGCAAGTAGTGAAAGCAGAAAATTTAATGGGCTAATTAATATAGCTTAAGCTACCAAGTATTAAAATTCCTTTCATGTGCTTTTAAGGAATCTTCTGAGAACATTGGTGATGATACATCTGATACAGGTGGGTTCTTTAATTTGCTACTTATCTATCCTTAACTTTTTGAGAAAATTGCAAATACCTTTTTCATCACTTTCTAATACAGTACAATTAGTTTTTATACATATTCTGTACCCTTTCAGAAGGTAGAGAATGGGAGTAGCAAGAGTCTGAGCTACGGGTGGTTCCGTGAAATCAGTATTCCTATTCCTCTTTGAAATTTCAGTCCTGATTCCCTGATACTTTGGAAAGTCCATGTGGCATGTGTTCAGCTGTCCTTTCTTAATAAAGAAAGGTGACAGTAGAGGTTTTCTTAGTAGTTAAAATAGATACATTTAGTATTCGGGCAGTGGCAAACAGAGGTTTGCAGTCAATTGCAACAGTTCTTCAGTGGTGTTTGTAAGTGTGTTGACATCAGTCTTGTGATTTTTTTGGGGGGAAGTTTTGTCCTTATATGCCCAAATAATTATTTGATTGTGTTAATTAGTGGCAACAGTCTTTGACTGTTTGTTTTTTTTGATTATTTAGAACTGGAATTACTCACCATTTTTGATTCCTGAGCAAATAAAAACTTCTACTATTTTTCATAAATTAAGCTATGGCCAGGCAGTAGCCAGCAGTTCATGGCTGAAAGAGCAGTTGCAGTAAAGTATGGTTAGCTTGGGGGTTTATAAGTATACTGCAATTAAATGAGCTTGTTCACCTACATGGCTGCCTCTAAGGCTGGCAATTCCTTCTCCGTTGAGGGAAATGTTTCCTACTATTATTGGAGAGGATAATTTCAAATAAGTGTTTGAATGATAAAATAATTTCTGCCAATTTAAAAAGCGTGACTTTTTTTCTCAACCTTCTCAATGAAACGTAGCAGAAATATTTCAGTGGCACCTGTAGCTTGGCTTCTGTGGGTGTCCTTTGTCTTTTGCACTTGTGAGATAAATGAGTGAAGTGCTTCAGAGCTGGTATTTTCATAGCAGCATACAATGAATTATCCACTCCTCCTCCTGTGAAAGGTCTACGAAGAGACTGCAGGGGATTTGTAGAAGCTCCGTGAGTTCCAGCTATCTCCAAATACTGTCAGATGTAGAAATTAGATTCTTAGGGATATGGGATTGGAATCCTCACATAAAAAATTGAGTTCACCGTGGTGTTTGGGATGTGTGGGGTTTTGGCTTTTGGTTGTTTTGGTGGGTTTTGTTGGGGCTTGCTTTGTCTTGGTTCACTTTTGGTGTGGTTTTAATATATAAAAGGTTACCCAATAGGGCATACCAACTTAGGAAAAAATGTATGTTTAGCTGGTTTAGCTACAATTTTGGTTTTGGCAGGTGTTTTCCATTTTTAGTATCCATACAGATTACTTCACACTACTCAGTGAAGGCAGAGTTTCTTCCAGGTATTATCCACTATTTTTGTGTTGATAGTACGTAAAGCCTGTCTACAGCAGGTAAAAGTCAAGTGGAACAAGCTCTGACCTGGCTCTGCAAGTATTAGCCTGTCCTTAATAGGGGAAGTTATTAGGGTTACCCTCTTTGCTTTCATAGGAGGTAGCATGGCAGGGTAGATCTGAACAGTTAGTTGTATCTAGCAGGATACAATCACAGAGAAATTAATTTGTTTGGAGAAAGGGATAGATCATAACTTAGGTAACAATGGTGTTTGGATGCATCTCCTGTGAAATAGCTTTCTGTATTATCGGTCCTGTTTCTGAGAGAGAAAGGTGGAGGGTTTCTTTTTTTCCTCTCTGTTCGGCCTTTGAGGTGCAAAGGTGGTACTGAATTTCCCTTCTGGCTTTTAAAAAGACTTTCAGATTCCCTGGAGAAAATACTTTTATTTTTCCATTCTGTGCCATGGCCCTCTGCTAATAACTGAAGTTCCAGTGGTTTGAACGTGTGACTGCCAGCACATTGAAGATATATTAACATTAGATTTTTGAGGATTCACACTTGGAAGAGTATTCCGCTTGTATACAAATCAACTTGTTCTTTGATACAAGCTGTTTTCTAATAATTTATCATTGGCACGATGGAGTCAACCAGTCCTGGACACAGGTGTCATTCCCTTTATCTCAAGAAGTGCCCATTTTTGTAGCAGTCGAGTCCGTTCATCTTGATGAACGTTTAGGAAGCAATCTGACAGGTTTGCGGCCAATTGTACTGGAGGAGGAAGGTTGTATGGCAGAAAGAGTAATAGCAATTTCCAAACAGTACAGCGAGGCAGTGATGGGGTAGGTATCATAACCAAGATGGGTTTTTTTCACTCACGGTTTCCAAGGTTATTCTCCTCTCCTTTTTTTCTTCCCTCTGGTGAGTCCTGGGAAATTCAGAAGTCATGGTTTAAAATGCAGTCACGTATTTTATGCTCATGGATGACTCATTTTAGCTTATAAGGAGTTGGAAGGTCTGGCTACATCTAGGAAAAAAATATTTTGTTGCATTTCATTCACAAAAATACCCATAGAATACGTAAAAACAGAGTTAAAAGATTTGGACTTGCTTTTTCATACTCTCAAGTGTGCCTTATTTCTCACTTTGTGAGTTCTAAAGTGGTCTTGACAAAAGGAAGCTGCTGAGAGAAAGTGTGACAGGAAGTCCTTGCTGTCTTTGTTGGGATAATTAGGAACGTAGCGGGAATTATGCATTAATGAATAATGACTCTTACAGAACAAGAAAATGAGCTTTAAAAATATTTTACTCTCTGAAATGTTGCTTGTAAGTCTTGAAAGAACTGATTGCAAACAAGTTTTCTTTACCCTTCTTTGCTCCGCTCAAGTCATTTATGAACCCACAAACCATGCTTTTCAATTGGAACTGAAATGGACATGTAAAATTTATAGTGTAGAAAACGATTTTCTAGAATGAAAACTGTAGTCAGGTACTTGTACAGTGTGTGTTTAAAAACCTTTGTTTTGAATTCAACTATATTTTATTTAATATTGACTTTCAAATTGCAGGAAAAGAAAGAGGTGATATAGGATCAGGAAGCAGAAAATTTGAAGATGTTCAGCTCCAGGTAAAAATTTTGGGTGCCTAGTGTCATGTAATGATTTTGTGTTCAGTGGAAACTATTAACTATTTAAATAGTTTACACATGCCTGATGAGTTGATACAGTCAGCGGAAGACTTGATAGAGCCTGCATCTTCATGCACATTTTTAGCAAGAGAGGGTTTCAATAAACAGTGTCACACAGACCAATGGCAAGTGATATTATTGTCTTGGTAATACCAGCAGGCCGGAGACTGCTATACCATGTGCTTCATCAACAGGCAACCCTGAGAAAGGCTTTTATAGGTAAGGAAAAAGAGAGTAACCAGGTGGATCATAAGGTGGAAACAACACTTATTAAAAAGTATGGTCATGCACCTGAGAGTCTAGCATAAACAGGTAGCATGATTTCAAGCAAATGGCAAATGTGAAATAGTGGCTGCTGCAACAAAAGCAGACTGGAATCTTCTGCTGTTGATTCCCAAGCTAGACTATGGTCAGGACTACCCAGAGCATTTCCATTGTTGAAGAAAAAGAGAACACATTGTGTGTGCAGCCGTTTGAATCCTGTGTTCTGCTTGCTCGAATACCAATACCAAAAATGGGGTTTACTTTCCTTACCTGTTTAGCATAGTGCTAGTGTCCACTCTCTGACACCAGCTAATACAATCTGCTTAAGAAAGTGACAATTTGCCTAAAGAATTGCCTTTTCTTACAAAATTCTCTTAGATTTTACATAGAGGGTCTTTGCAGAGTAGACCTTAATTTGTATATGAGTTCTCACGGGATGTTAAGAATACGTGTAAGGATTTTCAGCTGTAATTATCAGAGCTTTGTCACCATTTTCCTTTTTTTCTCTTTTCTTTATTTGGGTGGTTGGTTTGTTTTTGTCAGTGGATCTTTAAGGCAGTGTGTGCTCTTCCCTGAGTCAACTAGTTAATCATTCCTCTTTATATATCTTCACATCTAGTTCCTTCTTGGGATTTGTCGGGGCTTTTTTTTTTGGTTTTTGTGGGTGTTTTGCATAGCATGTATAGGTTAAAAATAAGTTGATGCCAGTTGCATATCCTCATCTGAAGAATACTAGTTTGCAGTAAATCTGAATAATCGGTTTGGAGTTGTCTGTGCCAATAATTTCTATGTGTTTTAATGCTTTTCTTTTCCTCTTAAGAATCGGAATGCAGATGATGGACAAATCCAAAAGAAAGAAAGAGTTCGAGTGGATGTGATAGTACAAGATGATGAGAGAAAAATTCCCAAATGGATAACGGTAACATATTTCTCCCAATCTAAGTTATTAGCGAGTTAGAATAAAATAAGCGCTCTCTAACTGGGTAGCACAATGAATTCTAACACAACCTCTCTGTGGTTCTTCTGCTTGATGTCTGTGTAAATCTTACAGGATCTTGGGGCTTTGACAGCCATGATATATAAGAAGCAGATTAAATGATTTACAGATTTATTTTCACTTTTTTCTTTACTTTTATACTTTGCTCTTTGAACCTTGATGCGCAGTTTGATCTTTGAGCTGTAAGTTTTCCAAAAAGTCTAAATCTGAGCTTTGTGGGGGAAAAAAAGAATTAGCTTTGTTTTGGTTTGGGGGGGTGAGGAAGATCAGAGGTGAAGTGTTATGATACAGGGCACAGGTCCTCTTTTCTGCTGGAGATGCCAGAGATGTCTAGGTTATTCAGGAGTGTGTGTGTATGTATCCATGGACAAATTGTTGTATTTGGGAAAGGGATTAATACATGATACATAATGTACAAGGTGAAAAAGTGATGAATAGCTTTCCCAGATTAAACTAGCCACTCCTGAAACTCCTTACTGAAGTCTTTGACTAGATGTCTTCCACTGTGTCTGAACTTGGCTGAGCCCCTAAAGACCATAACGGTACATGACCCAGAATAGCAAGAGGAGAGGGACTCACAAGTAAGGTTTTGATGTTATCTTTAACATGTAAAAAACTCAAAATATGAGATTGGTTATTCTTTATTTGTTTTTCAGATAACAACTCCAAGGTCATCCAAAGCTCATCGTTTAACTTCGCAAGTGCAAGAAGAGTTTGGTAAAATTAAGTTTTTTTTCTGTTGGCTAAATATATTAGTTACAAAATGTGTTTTTATTAAAATTCATTGGAAAAAAAAAATTCATTTCTTGCAAACGCAAAGGCATGATTTATCCAGCTGAGAAGTTCAATAGGCTGGATTTCAAAGGGAAGTTAGACATGATTTTGGTTATGGCAAAATGTGCTTGAAAAACGGAAACTAAACTGGTGTAATGTACACAAGTTATTTTCTTACGTGGCCTCAGGAACACATATGCATAGTTAGAAAATTCAGGAGCATTTTCAGCTCACTGATAGCAATAGCTTTTAGTTCTGCTTATTTTAAGTTTTGAAGCTTCTTCAGAAGCTTTCCAGGCTTTGCGCAAGCCTAGGAGTTTTGATGTAAATATTGTAGTCTTAACAACTTCGAAAATCAATATTTTTATTGTTGTGTATGAAAGCAATAGCTGCCCTTGTATTAGCGAAGTACAAAGCTTTCAAGGAATATGGGTAAAAATTAGCAAAGCCTTTTGGATAAGGCTGTTACCTCTGACCAGGAGTCACAAAGGGCAAGGAGGTCTTCCTTTGCTACTAATATCTCTCTATTATGCTTCTTTGAATAGTGGGGTTTTTCCATTACTTTTAGTTTCTTTCCTTCATAAGATGTCAATTCCATATGGTTAGGAAGTCTGTTAATTTTTTCCCTAATTGGTTGCATGTTAATCATCCATTTAGCCTGGCACTCAAGCTTAATGAAATATGCTATTAAAGTAAGGCTATCGGGATCATATGCAGTTGTTTTTAAGCCATAGAATATATTACAGGAAGTGCCTTCAATTTGGAATTTTTTTCTGACTTGTTTTTTGACTAGTGGTTTTTGGTTTGTTTTTTTT
>WAAE01020052.1:0-75855 GCA_013400495.1 Nicator chloris
GCTGGTTTGGGCTCCTAAATCCTACTTAGGGCTCAGGAGGAAAGAGCCTGACTTTCAGAGGTGCTGAGCCTGTACTTGCCATTCAGGGCTCTGGCCATGGGTCAGAGGACACGCATCACAGAGTGAGCTGTTATTCAGGCATGTTAAAACACTTAAAAACCATTGTGTTGATGATCTCATCGACAGGAGTTATCATTTATGCCTGTGTCTGTTACTGCCTTGCACCAGACAGGGTATGCAAGACAAGGAAAGCTGATTTTGACAGCAGTCACCTCCTCATCTCCTCTGGAGTACCTTCCCAAAAAGCTAAACAAGTGCATCCATTTTCTGCCAGGTATAAAGGGGCAAAGCTACAGAAAATCTCATTACTAGAGCAGCCAACACATACAGGAGACATGTCAGATGCTTTATGTATCAACAATGAAGTGACAAGCTTTCCCAGCCCTGAAAAGAATGCAAAAAGCAAGGGGCAAAGATTGTGTTAAGATCCACAATCCAACTGGAGTTAGCTTGTTCTTAAAACTAATTTGCAGGATATATTTCATATTGTTACATGCACTATTTAAGATTACTATGGATGTGAGTTCTATTGTGCTATTAACCACACACTTCCACAGGCACTACACTACAGCCCAAAACTGCCTAGTCAATACTGAAGGCTAAGAAACACTTTAAAGCTAAAGCCACATCTCAAACATTACATTACCTCAGACTTTCCACTAGTGAAAAACATGACCATGAGACCAGTCTAGAGAGACGGTAAGTAAGCAGACACAAGGGAAGAAGGAGTTTAAGTGCTTTAAACTAGTAAGACTGATTACAAGCTCCACATTAAGCACTGTCACCTTACAGGATTAAGGCCCATCTACTTACACACTTGCGTCATAAGCACAAGCCCTACAGTTAAAGGAAAATGTTACTTCTCCTGAAACCTAACATAACATATAGAATACACACCGATTGCCTGTTTTGATTCTTTCACTCCTTCTAGTCTGAATGCATTTGCTAAATCTACATCCAGCTGCCCCATGCTCCTGCCTACTCCAGATCAGCCAATCAATGCTTGCACGTCCCTGATGGACACCTCTTAGGACCATTCCCATACCCCATGCCTCCTGCTAGTACCACAGCTGCAGTTCATTCCAAGTGTTATCATATTGAACATGACTGTCCATGTGTACCTTGTAGGACTAATGCAATTAAAATGGATTTTCTGTACTTTTCATACAACTCCTGAGAAGTCCAGTTTGTGACCAGCATAGCACTTTGTGGCATATGTGTTGGCATATGTGGCATATGTGTTGGCGTATGTATGTGGTGAAGCTGCTTTCAAGAATGCAAAACAACATACTATCTTTAGACATAGTTTCAGGGTCTATATAAATCTGAATAAGACCTTACACACTGTATTATTAGCAGCCCTTGGTTTACATTCCATCCAGAAAAACACAAACCCGTCTCTTAAGAAATGTTAGGACTACTGCTGCATGTTAGAGGACTGGCAGACCTTTAGAAGCTCCCATTAGGCTTCTGGTTTGTGTGCAGCAATCTTGTATCGAGGGTAAGGGAACTAAGCAAAGTGGAAACTAGGTTAAATTCAGAGAAGCCTGGTGCAGAATTATAAGCAGTGCCTTTAGTCCTTAAGATGAAGCGTGGACAGAGCACATTTTTACAGCACAAAAGCTTTTGGCGTTTTCTGGTAGCTGCTGACATCTGTGCCAAAGTTCCCTAAGGATGGAGAAATGAGAAGGATAAAGTCATGCTCAGGAAATATCAAAGTCAGGACATGAAACAGTACACCCCAGGAGAGACAGGACATGCTTGCTGCTAGAAGGAGGGATGATCATGGGAGTATTTTCCCATCAGTACCTCAAACACCGCTGCCTTAGTTCAGAGCCTGGAGAGCAGTCACCTTTGTTTGTTTCACCTTCCCCTGCATTTACTTTTGCTACTCCCCAGTTAACCTGAATGGCCAGGACACAGAGCCACCGCTCCAGCTACTGGGTCAAGCAAAACTATTGGGAGGGTTACTGCAGCCAAGTGACAGGCACCAAAGCAGAGATGCAACACAAGAGCCCATCTTCCCTGCCCTGCAACACCCGCAGGACTAAGGCTCTCATGACCCCAGTTTGATCAGGGCACCACAGATGTCATCAGTCTACACCAGGCTTTGACACAATGGGCTGATGTCTGTGAAGACTTTGGAAACACAGAAAAATGTTCACCATCCAACCCCTGGCCACGCCAGCTCTAGTCCTGCTCCTGCAAAATCTCTCTAGTCAGCCCTGCACAATGCACAGCTGGTTTGATGCTCTGCTGTCAGGAATGGCTTTCAGTCTGCTCATGGCATTATCTCAGATACAAGATGGATGCCACTCTTGGCAGCCTGCCATTGATCAAACCCACCGAGAAGCAGCTCTGCTACTGCCGTTCTCAGGCGTAAAAAGACCAGCAGTTCTAGTCAAAAATTTTTTGTGACTGGGTTACCCATGAAGCCAGAGCATAAGGTCAGAAAAGAGTGGCACCTTTTCCAAATGGCTCCTTGCACTCAGAAAACAAATACCTATTTCCTATTACCAATGCTGGTGTTTTCGGGCTAATTTAATCTATAACATGCTATCCAGGAAAAACCTGTCAATCATTTTCACAGCACAAATTGGCAGATTATCAGCTGCCATCAGCTGTCCCACAACAAAACAGACCCCAAAGTCCACAGGAGACTGTTCTCCCCTGGCAGCTTTCTGCAAAAGCTCTTCTAGGACACTCTCTTCCATAACATTAAGCCTTTAAGCCTGACTCTCAATACATTAAAACCTCTATTTGCCAAGCATTCACTGCTAGGCCTTTCTAAGAATCATTTTGCAAAGCTTGGATGGCAGTATGTTTTCACAGCTGATGTGGAAAAGCTAGAAACAACATTTCCCAATGAGAAATTTCTGCTTTACAAAGTGTGCACTGTTTCTTTGGGTTAATCTGACTTGCTAAGGGGTGAGGGGGCTGCAGAATTCTTTTATGCTGTATAAAATATCTCTGACTGTCTTCATGGTGGAATCATTCCATTTCCTACTATCTGTTCTAGGATGGATATCCTGAGGCAGGGAAGAAAAAATAAATCAACATCTGACCTCAAATCACCCATTGCTGGTGCTGGCCCACCTTATGCCACTGGACACCCTGATTAAGCCTGAACTCAAGTTTTCCCTTGCCAGGTGGGAGGACAACACCAGCAAGATCTGTGCAAGGTTAAGACAGAGCATCTGCCTCCCAAACAGCCAGTGCTTGGAACAACTTGCGACCTTCAGGATCACAGCAAGTGACTCATTATGAGTCTGCTAAACAGCTATCAGTATTACAGCTTATTCATAATACATGAACAGCTTAAGTGGGTCACAGAGACCTGTATATCCCGGCAGCCTGCCTCCAACAGCGGCCGGTACTGGCAGCTTAAGGAAAGAATAACAAAGAGGACAAGTACAGAGTGCCGCCACCTCCAGTTTATTCTCCCCAACTTATTGTAAGAGGCAGTGCACATATTTCCAAAGCCAGCTATTGCATCTGGATCAAAGAGTTAAAACAGCTATTGATGGATCTCTTTCATAGTTGACAACCAGCTGTACTTTTGCCCTACATCCCGCCACAACCCTGCAGCATCCTGGCAATGACTCTGACAGTTCAGTTGTGCACTGTGTGACAAAGTACTTCCTTCTCCTGGAATTTGCTGCCCGGGTATTTCTCTGGATGTCATTTTCATACTGTCAGTCCCAGTTCATTTGCTCTGTACCATTTGAGATATCATAGAACTCTCCTATTTCTCCCCTCCCCAAAATAACTTCGAGCTGAAGGCATTTATCTAATTAATGTTGCTTCATGCAGGAACAGTCCTGTGCAGACACTGCAGCATCTTCTCATCCATCCACATATCTTTTCTGCTTATTCTACATTTCCAAAATGGGTAACCAGAGCCTCACACAGCATTTCAGGTCCAGATAAATAATGTTTGAGCCACGTCAAGAAAATGGCCTTTCAGCAATACTGGAGGCATACAGTGCTTATCTAGAAGGGACTGTCCTAATTCAGAGCTCTGCAGTCAAGGCAGGCTGGCTGGTTTATTGTGTGACAATAAGATCACATTCCAGAATAAGATGAAGTGTAACAGAAACATTTGCTTTAAGGCTCATAAAAATAAGAGATTTCTGTATGGCAGTACAGAAGGTCCATTTTGTATGGATTAGATTGTCACAGTTGGACTTGCCAGCATCAGTGAAGACTGATGGCACTCTGTATGGTGCATAAAGTGCTGACAAAGGCTCTCCCCCATGTAGACAGTCAGGTCACTCCCCACCCCTTTCTTTGACAGTGTGTTTCTCCTACACTGACTTCTGCCTTGACTTTTCCTGCACTGGTTGTAGTGGGACTACCTTTCAGTTTCCTTCCTTGCCACCAGTTCTGATCAAAGATATCAAGAATTATTGGACAAATATAAGTAAGGCCAACACCAGAGTAGTGTCTGCCTGATTTCTTTTAGAAACCTACACTAAAACCAGCCTTCTCTGCACACCTTCCAAGCTGCTGCAGCCAGAAGGAATGTGGAAAAGGGTTATGACAACCCTCTGCCTTCTTCTTGTCTAACACTCTCTACTTCAATTAAGCATCATAGTTGGACATTTCTGAATACATGTGGCTACAGGAGTCACCCAAAACCACCTTGCAAAAAAATTAGGCAAACTTCACAGAAGACCTCAATCAGACCTTTCTACTGGAAAATACATGCATTCCATTCATATCATCCCCCATCACTATCTTTTGTTTCTATCAGTTCATATTTGCCTCTCAAGAGCACTGCTTACTCCAGCTCTTGCTAGCACAGGCACAATTATTTCCATCAGAGGCTTTTAACAGGTTAAAAGACATGAACTAGTGTATTAAACTTCAGGGAATACCTCGTAACTAGCAATAGCCATGCCACCTTCCCCTCTGTAAAATGTCAGAAGAACATGAGATTCATCACTTTTACTATTTTAAGCACAGTGACAACAGGCACACTCAGGACTTGGGTAGGTGAAATGCCCCAAAGTGCTTTTACTGTTTGCAAAATTAACTCCTATAGGGCTGCTAAATGTCTCTACTTCTACACAGAGGCATGGTCTGCAGTTTACCACTAAACATTTAAATTATTTTTAAAAACATAGCTTGCTATTTCTGGAAAGCAGCCCAAAAACCAGCTCTATCTCTAAAACACTTGTCTTTCTAGCCTGAGTTTGCATGAAGATGACCATCTCCATGGCTGCTGGCCTGCAGCTCAAAGGACATCAACCACACTGAAATGCAGAGACATTTGGACAAGCAGGATTCTTATTCTGCAAGATCACCCTTTCTAAGATACAGGATTTAGCTTTCTGACAGCTCTTACATTAAAAGCCCCAGAAAAAGCAAAGAGAAACGCAAAATCAATCACAACACTGTCAACAGTGTCCAATTATGTAGCAGTTCTGTTTTGGTTTGCTTCAGTGGCCAGCTGGGACTGAGCTGGGAGAGATGATTTCATCTTGCCAGAGAACTTCAGTTGCATCCGGAGACAGGCGTGGATAGCCAGATCCTTTCCTATTAACATACATAATGAACCCTCCAGAAACAAATTACCACCATCGTGTTTTAAAGATGATGCCAAATATCAATATGAATCTCTACTGACATGAAAATGAGTTCTGCAAGTCTTGAACAAGCTGATTTTTATCTACTTGTGCGGTTTTAATATTGACTCCAAGTGACAGAAAAATGGCACGTTGGAGTGGTGTAGGTGATCACTGGCCTTGGATGAATGCAAGATCTGACTCAGGTACATCTCAGCCATAAAATATTTCACTTGTTTTTTTTTTTTTTGCAAGACAAACTCCTAATACTGCTATAAAAGGGGCAGCAATAAAAGATATTGTCACCTGATGCCGTGGGTACATTATTTATCTTCACCCTACAACTGTGACTGACCAGATGTGACACCAAGAGTGAAGCTCTCTTACACCATAAACTTGATTAGGGATATGCTTCTATAATAAATACCAAAAAAAGAAGAATGGTTTATTTGTCAAAGGGATGAATGATCAGTGATTACTGACAGTAATTTCTTTCTTTAGGAACATATTTTCTGTAGTCACAACTTCTGGTTGGCAAGCCTGCCATAAACAATGACTTCTACACAGATATATGTGTGTACTGGTGTAACTTATGATTAATGAAGATTGTTTTATATACATAACTTTTGTTTATGGTCAGCATTTAATGATCAGGTCTACATTTTTGACCCAGCACTATTTACCAGGAGACTTTTGACAAAGACAAGAAATCCTCTGAAAACTGATCAACACGAGCACAGACACTGCTTTCCCAGACTGAGCTGCTAAGCTCACTAAATATTCAGCATGGAGTATTGCAAGTTAAAACTTGCTATACAGTCACTTCCCACAGCATCCTCAGCAGAGTCACACTGAGCCTCCAGCAGAGTCAGAATACCTGCTCCAGAATCACTTCAAAATAACCAGTAATAGTGGCAGAAATTAAAGTCTGCATGTGTTTATTTTAATGAAAAATATTAGTGCTGAGATCAGCCAGGCTTGCTGAAGGGTTGTATGCCTCAGTCGCCTCACCAAGAGGGATGATGGGAGACAAGAAGTTTAAGTGCACAACCAATCAGGCAGACCACACTGCCTATATACAAGGGATGTTATGAACCCACCTTTGAACCTTATAACCAAAATTCCAGAAGTGACTGTCGTAAACTAGTTTTTGCAATGCTTTTAAGTAAGGCAGTTACAAAAAAAAAAAAACAACAACCAAACAGGGTTCCTCCAAGCCATTGGTCTAAGTCAGAGCAGCAGCAATGGATCCTTTTACTTGGTGGAATTGCTTATGGTTATTTGGACCCTTTAACCACTTAGCAGTTGCACTGAACCACAAGCTCACCAAGGGCTATTTATCATAGCTAAAGGAACAGTGATTAACAAAGTACAGAAGCTGACATCAGGCTTGCACAGTAATAATCAAGTGTCCACAAGAGATTAAAAAAAGTCAGAACTCATTAAATGCCTGTTTTTTTAATCTTCTGGTCAGCAACCAGGATATTTCTGAGAATCCTGACATTACAATTCAGTAACAAGGTCTATATATGGCTTCTACTAGAAAAGCATGAAACCCAAGCTGCTTCTAGACTGTCCTTAAAGATTGTTTTACAGTTCTATAGATAGAAACCAATTATAATGAATACAGTTCACTTATATTGATCTGACTAGAAGCTACTTCCTAACATTTTCATTAAATTGGGGATCACAGAAGCAAAATTGAAAATGAAAAAATACAGTTCTTGGCATAGCCAGTTCACTGAAAGTGTTAGCCTTATTAATGTAGGGTCAGAGCTACATCAGCAGTGAACATTAAGACCAAAGAACCACCTGCCCAAACCAAAAGGCATCACTTAAACTGTGAAGCAGATGATTTTTGAAATCATTCAAGACAGAAGAGAAAGCTTCCTCCCTCAGGTTATTATTCATTATTGATTTTTCAGGTATGCAGCAATGAAGTCCCAACAAGAAGTCTGAGGGCAACCAACAGACCACAGGGCCTTGGGACAACTGGTTAAGGGATGAGGAGCACAAGTAGTATCCCCCACTAGCTTTGTAACTGCAGGGGGTGATGAGTGAAGAAATGAGAGAGCCAGCAGATCAATACCTGGCTCTGAGCCTGGTGTCTCCAGCAGAATTTTTGGGTTTTGATAATGGGTAGGTTTACACAACAGCAGGTCTGCTGGAGACACTTGTCTCTCTCCTTGCAGAGGAGTTAGCAGGGCTCACTGAAAGAGCTTTAAACTAGACCTGAAGAGAAAAAGAGATAAAAACCAGGCTAACTATAGATAAGCCTGGGGGCAACACACCAATGTTTGAAGGATGGTGTGCTAGTGAGGTCCTTCCATTTGGTGTCTCAGTGGAAGCATGGGATGTAGATCCACGTGCCAGCAAAGTGAAAATGGATGTGTTAGGTCCCTCTGGATATGGTGATTGTGAACAGAGGACTGGTGAGTGATCTGGTGGCTGAAGACCACCCTAGGCAAAGCAATCACGAAATAATTTTTGATTATTGGAGAAATTGGTCTGTTTAAGGGACTGGTTGATAGAGTCCCTTGGGAGGCATTACTGAACTGCCTGTGGGTAGGAAGGCTCTCCAGAGGGATCCAGACAGGCTGGATCAACGAGCCAAGGCCACTTCTATGAGGTTCACCAGTACCAAGTGCTGGATGCTGCATTTGGGTCACAACAAGCCCAGGCAGCACAACAGCCTTGGGGCAGAGAGGCTGGCAAGCTGCCAGTGGAGAAGGACCTGGGGACGCTGGCTGACAGCAGCTGAACATGAACATGAGCCAGCTGTGCCCAGGTGGACAAGAAGGCCAATGGCCTCCTGGCCTGTGTCAGGAATAGTGTGGCCAGCAGGACCAGGGCAGTGATTGCCTCCCTGTGCTCAGCACTGGTGGGGCCACACCTCGAGGGCTGTGTCCAGTTCTGGGCCCCTCATGACAAGAAAGACATTGAGGTGCTGGAGTGAGCCCAGAGGAGAACAGTGGAGCTGGGGAAGGGTCTGGAGCATAGATCCTATGAGGAGCAGGTGAGGGAACTGGGGGGACTCAGCAGGGTCCTCATCACTTTACAAACACCTGAAAGGGGTTATAGTGAGGTGGGAATTGGTCTCATCTCCCAGATCACAAGCAACAGGACAAGGGGGAAGGCCCTCAGCTTGCACCAGGGGAGGTTTAGATTGGATATTAAGGAAAAATTCTTCACCGAAAGGGTTGTCAAGCTTTGCACTGCTCAGGGAAGTAGTGGAATAACCATCC
Organism: Nicator chloris; assembly: GCA_013400495.1. Taxonomy (NCBI): domain Eukaryota; kingdom Metazoa; phylum Chordata; class Aves; order Passeriformes; family Pycnonotidae; genus Nicator; species Nicator chloris. The sequence continues at coordinate 8,876 of WAAE01020052.1, forward strand.
CGGGAGGTATTTGAAGGCTGCATAAATGGGGCACTTAGGGACATGGTTTAGTGGTAGACTCAGCAGTGCTGGCTTAACAGTTGGACTCTACAATCCCAAATGTCTTTTCAAACCTAAAGGATTCTATGACTCTAAATACAGGCTCACTTGTACTGGTATATGCTGTGAAACAAAACCCCCATAACCTGACTGCAGGAGCCAACAGAGCTTGAACCTCTTCCTCCTGAGCCTAGCCTTTCTATTACTTTGAAATAGACACCATTAACCTGCAGGACCATCTATATCTACAGAGAGAGTGGAGAAAGTGTCTTGAATCTGGTAGCAGCTATGCTGTATTACCTCAGGGTATACAATACATAAATAACTTAGTCAACGCTTTTGCCTTCTGTTTTGTTTTTTTTAAACCTCCACCTCCTGGTCTGAGAATTATCCCTGCAAGCAGTAGCTGCAGTTGGGGCAAGAGGCCAGTGTAGGGTGCAAGCTGTGGCTCATACACAGCTACACAGCCCTGCAGAAGCTGTACAGGGTGGGAGGGGGTGGCAGCTGAGGGTGCTCAGCACTGAGGAGCAGGTTATCTGGCCCAGCACAGCTGGAAGCTCTGCAGAAGCACTACTGTGGACAAAATCCTTCCACAAGCAAGTAGATTTGGGAAGAGGTAAACAGAGATGTTGGAAAAGCAATTAGGTGGTTTCTCCAGTTCTCGTTGAGAGGATGGGATTTGACATAGTCCTTTGCTGCTCATTCTGTCCCTCACTGCTGAAGGACCAGCTATCCTACAGCACATGAATGCAGTCACAAGTTTTCCCAGTGTGTCTTGGGGGTCTAGGGAATAACAGAAGTCTCTGCAACAGCTCCTGTAGTTTTCCCAGCACCAACTAATTCTCCATTCCCCATTTGGCAGCTGAGAAGAGGCCAGGTCACTGTGGGTGCATTTTGCTGAGCTTTTGGGTTTCCATCTGTCTGCATAAGCGCAGAAATGGTGGAAATGCTGTTTTGTGCTATCCCAAGCACATTAAGACAATTTAGGCAGCAAGAGCAATGTGCTGATGAGGGCTCTTCACAGCAACTAACCCTGCTGTATGCAGAAGGTGACGTTGAGAGTTTATACTAGAGGAATAAACAATTGAGAACATACTGCTGGAACAAAAGGTGCTGGAACTGGCAATCTGATCAGTGATAACATTTCCACTGGACTTACTCAACTTAAGCATCAAGTGCACTGGTGACTGCACACAGCTAAGCAAAACACCAGCTTAGACATATTAGCAATCTACCTTTGGCTTACTTCAAAAGCCTTTAGCTTTCTGCCAAATTCAAAACTCCACAGAAACTATGAATTTTTAAGTAAGTTCAGAAGCTGATAACACAAACATAATGCCTTGAAATAAGTCTGACTTGCAAACAAATCATTAAATGCATGACTAATTTTTCTACTTTACTAAAAAAATACTGGGCTCTTTCCCAGCACTGCCTGAACATGACCAAATTTAATTCAATTCTTTTTTCTCCTAACAATAACTTGGAGCAAGAACAGACATAACCCTAGATTTTATTTTGTTTTGTTCCAGACAGACAATCAGTAAAGAATCCAATGTTGCTGGGAGGATAAGCAATATCTATAAAGCCTGAAAGCTCAATCAATGCCATTATAAACTACTGCAGAAATTTGTCTACTGCATAGTGTTACCGTAACTGGTGACAAGCCTTCTTAATAAGGAGTCTAGTCAGTGAAAGAAAAAGCTGTATCCTTCTTAAATACTGCATTATAGGTTTTCAGTAGCGTGAAACAGAGGAGACGAAGTCAGTACTGCTCAGTTCATGCACCTGGCAGACAGTTTATCAGAAGGCATAACACACCTGAAACAGCACTGCTCCAGCTGTGTATGCAACCAGGCTATTGTGTTTGGGATGCACCTCAGCATCCCCCTGCACTCTTCAATTTTTACTGGTCTGATCAGGCTTCAGAGTTCAACCTATCACATGCCTCTTTGGCAGATTTCCTGGACACAAACCCTCCCTCTATTAATTATTTGCAGAAATGGTGCCCTACAACCCTGTTTCCCTCATCCTTTCCTTATTCCTCTGCCCCTGCCTGCTCTGGACAAAAAAAATGCTAATAGTTAAGAGACCACTAAGACAAGTCCAGCTGAGTCCTGCCTTATAGGGAGGCTCAGGTCAGGAGTGCATGATCAGGAGTTGGGCTTTACTGGGTTAAGCCAAGCATACGCCAACTGTACTGCTAAAATATTCATGGGTTTGCACTTATGTTACATAAAAAGAATAAGAGATGGCAGTCTGAGAAACCAGTGCTTACGTAGACTGTATCCACCCTCTTTCCCTGTCACCCAGTACCAGTGAGAGTGCACCACAACAGCCTTGGTTCACTTTCATAACAGGCTGCCCAAGCCAACTGATGTAGGATCCTTTCTTTCCTGGGGCAGCACTTCACATTTGTCCCTGTTCAACAATGAGGTCTCCATGGGTCAACCCCTTTCTTCAGCCTAGTAAAACCCCTCTGCACAGCCTAGACCTCAATGGTATCACTTCTCACCCTTGCCCCAGTTTGGGGCCATTCACAGCTCAATAAAGATGCCTCAAACTCCTCCAGGAGTTTGTCACCGATAAAGGCATTTGACAGGGCAGATGGCAGGACAGACCCTGCAGAAACATCACTTGCCACCAGACTCCAGCAACTATCTCAATGGGGAATTCAGAGACTGAACATAAAAGTCAGTAAAATATCGTGGGAGGCTGCTAATAGACACCCACTGGGATTATCAGGAGGGTCAGGAGCAGGTGCTGGGCTCCCTCAGCACAGGGCGCCCACAGAGCTCAGTGCCTGGACTTCCCAAGCACCTGTGGTTGGTACCTCGAGAACCAAAGTTGGAGGCAATAAGAGCAGAAAAGCTTTGGGTATAATAGGAAATAGCCTCTCATGCAGCTACAACATGCAGCTCTTTCTGGGGGGTTCTTTGAAAGTGACGTTATCACAGATGTTTGCCAAGATGCCCAAGGCACACACCAAGCCCTCTGCCACGGCATACTGAGCTCTGGGTAGGCACGTGTGCATTCCTGATTTCTAAAGCCTTTGCCATTTCACTGTTTTCAATATAACATCCTGGTCACTAACTGCTCAACACAGACACTCCAGCTAAACAAAACTGACAGTAACCACATTGGGAAGGGGAAGTTGCCTTGGAGAGAAAAGGAATAGGCAGGTAGCATCCTGCAGAAGTGTGCACCTTCTCCCCTTTTCCACAAGACACTGCTGTAACGATGTTACCAGGAGAAGAATTGTTGTAAAAAGAGTTGAATCTTCAGCCAAGCACTACACTGCAGTGTCATGCATTGTTATAGCTTTAAAAGGATACTTGTTCAATTATTTTCTTGTTTTTACTTCATAGAAAACTCAAGGGAGGGATTGCTCTATCATTCAAGAATACTAATAATGTTCAAATTATGCCTGAAAGCTCTTTCTTGTTCATGACTCTGCCTGGACAAGTTGCTCATGGAAAAAAAAAATCCCTCCTCCTGAAGGGGAAATGGTACAAATGGCAGCAGGACTCAGAGCTACATACCAGTGTGTCATGGGAAGGACCAGTGAAAACTCGCTTTGATTCTGGCTAAGAAACAGCTGCTTCTGAGTGTAGCATGTGGTAAACACTTTTCGCTGGTGTTTTCACCTTAAAGAGTATTCAGGTGTGCTACAAGGAGTCAATACACATGGTTGTGCACAAGTGCATGTGTACAAGTTGTATGCAGTATCTCAGACGTTACACCGTTGGGGAGAATTTCAGAAAACTTTGCAACTGATAAGAGAAAGGCATTATGTAAAAAACACCAAAACCAAGTGGAGCAACACAGCCATTGCTCTCAACGGCCAACTAGAGCTAGTGGCCATAGGCACAACAACACACGCCTTTGGATCTCACAATGCACTATGGTACCAAAGACGGGAACTGAAAGAGACATGAGCAGGGTTATGTTAAAAGATGCTTACAGGAAGGTAGGCTGTCACTGCCCATTGAGGAGATAACTGGGTGGCACTTCAATGCATGCACTGCCTGATGAACTAGTTTATGAATGGGCTGAGGACATTAAGAAAGTACTAAGAAGATCTAAAGTAAGGCTCCTGTGTGTGTGCATCCTCCACACCTCTCTCCAATGAGATCGCCTGCATCCCCCATACATGCAGGGCGCCCGCAATGGTTGCAGAGGGAAGGCGACATCAGGTTCAAGGGCATTAAGGCTGACATCAAGTACAGCAAAACACACACCAGTTCTTGTGCACAGGCCATTAGATACAATTATCGCAGGCACCAGCGATGCACTGCCTGGGGCTGGGTTCGAGTTCACCATGTACTGAATATGGGGTTTGTGGACTGAGCAGGGCTGTCCCGCGGACACAAACCCGCACAATCCGCCAGCGACCCATCCTGCCGGACGGGCTGCGCAAGTTTACCGGGAGCGAAAGCCCGCACGCCCCAGAATGGATGAGTCATAGTTTACACTGCCCATCCACTTGTCCCCAGGAACAGAGCATCGCTCTCCAGTAAGCCCAGCACAGCGGGGCTCCGCCGCACAGCGGGCTCAGCTGCCGGCGGCGGGATGCCGGGCTGGAGCCGCTGCACCGGGCCGCTCCCGCCGAGCAGGGCTGCAGCTCCGAAAGCGGTCCGCGCCGCCCCGCTCCGCCGCTCCCACCGGGGGCTGGGGCGGGCCCGGGGACACGCCCGACGGCGCGGCCGCCCCGAGCTCACCTGCTCGGGCATCGCTCCCCGGGCCGCCCCGCTCCGCACCGCACCTCACCTCCTTCCGCCGGCTGGGCGCGCCCGGGCGGGTGAGCAGCGCCGTCTCCTCGCAGACCACGGCCACATCCTCCACGAAGACGCAGTCGGGAAGGCTCTCATCGGCCGGCAGCTCCAGCACCTGCAGCCCCAGCTTGCCCCGCAGCACACCCACGTACAGCTGATGTTCCCTCTCCGCGCGGGCGAAGTCCACCTCGGGGCCCGGCGCGCTGCGCAGAGCCTGCCGGCACAGCGACTCGGGCAGCGCCCGCACCACGGCGTGCGTGCAGCGCCCGAAGGCGGCGAGGCCGCCGCCCAGCCCGGCCATGCTGCGCGGCGGGGACGGCGGAGAGGGACGCNCATGGGGCCGCCGCCGCCGCGCCCTCATTGGCTGGCGGCGGCGGCCGGGCCGCGCCATTGGCCGCCGCCCGCGCGGCGCCGCTTACCTGTGCGGACCGGCCGGGGTGGCCCCGCTTGTGGCCTGAGGGCCGGCGGGGCGGCGCAGCCCGATTCCTGTAGTTCTGCTCAAAGGCACAACTACGCTGACAGCGTTCTAACCCCCTTGTCCAGACACATTCTTCCATCCCTTCCGGCTGGGGTGGGCAGGGCGAAGGTTGATCCTGCTCGAGGGTGCCTTGGCTTGGCCACCTGCGAGCCCTTTGCCGCTGCCTTCGCCTTCCCTGGTGGCATAGCTGAAGACCAGGCGGTTCATGTGGGTGACCAGTGGAAGAATATCCCATGATAAGGGCAGTTCCAAATATAAACCCTAAGGAAATAAGCCCAGCCGCCGCTCTTGTCATGGCTTTCTACAGGCCACTCACCGGCCGAGCGTGTCCACCTGCTCCCATTCCTTTGTACTATTAAGGTTTCCACCTCTGTGGAGTAGGAGGGACACGGGTGTTCTGCTCCACCTCTGCCTCAGAGACTGAAACACCGAGGATTTCACACACTTTTCCTTAAAACAAACACTTTCCCTGGTTTCATTTTCCCCAGTTTTACCCTGGCTGGAGGTTATCCTGAAGGAGGGCCAGCCCTTGCCAGAGCACATCTCTGTCTCCCAGGCAGTAGGCAAATGAGGCTTTGTGCCAGACCTCGCGCCATAGGCAACATGCACAGCATCAGCCCTCAGCTGTACTTCTCCTGCTCCCAGGCCACCCAGGTATCTCCAAGGTCTGTCCTCACCAGAGCAGACAGGAAAAAAGAAGGAATATGAATTTTCCTTCCAGCTCTGCTTTTGCTGGCAAGGCTTTTGCAAGTGTCCCTCTGGTCATGGAGGGGACCCCACTAGCACACAGCTCTGTGTTCCCCCTTCAGAGCTCAGACAAAACCCAGGCAGCTGCCTTGGCCATGCTGTCACAGATATCTGCCGATGTTCGGCATTTGGGAATATGGTTAGTGAATAGTATGAAGGAAATACCGAAGTGTACTTCTAAAATGGCAGCTCACTAGATTTTCATATGCATTTTCCACACGTTTTCCAAATATTCTGTAAAGGCTGCTTTTACTTAATGTGCATAGGCATAGTAATTCAAATAACTGTCATTCACTGAATAATGTGCAAATATTATTTTGCTTAAACAAATGGACAGGTAATTGAGCTACTGTAGGACATCTCAAATTCTTGAAAAACCATTACTAGTAGTATCATACTGTATGACATGTAATCCTTCCACCACTGTTAGAGCCTATTTGGACTTATTGCATATTTGGGATATAGCCACTGGCACAGTTTGGTTTTCTTTTAGTTAGCATTACTTTTAGCCAGAAGAAAAAGGGCTACTATCCAGTAATTTTAAAACTTGCCACAGTTCCTATCAGAAAAGGCATTGAAAATAGTTTTCCTGCAGCCAATGGATTGGAAAGTTATAGTCAATACAGATGTTTTTGACATCTGCAATCACTTTATGAATTTGTAAGTGATGACAATTTTTAGATGTCACTGAAATTACAGGATATGAGGTGATGCTACACTGTGATCTCATACACACATGGCATGCTCTCTAGGACAGTGAGGCTTGCCCCAGAGGCAGTCACCAGCCAGCAGCGCAGGTGGCCACAGCTGCTCCCTGGGAGCTGGTCAGGTATCACTTCTGAGAGCTTCTCAATACCTTTACAGGAGAGAAGGCTGGAGAATCTGTTTGTGAGACACAGTGCTATGAGACAGTGTGTGCTAGGCACACAACTGTGTGTTGGAAATACATATCATAGCTGTTTAAAAAAGGTTTTGGAACTAATGACTACAGTCAAAAAGTCATCTGTATTCCCATAAATGTATAAAACCGTGCAGTTTAAATACAAATAAAGATCTGTTTTCTGATCGTGATTATCGTTCTATTACTTACGGTGAATAGAAAGGCATCATTAACAATCTAGGAACAGATGCACCCAGAGCAATATTGTGCATATTTATAATAAGATTATCAAAATATCAGTTTACTCACAAATTAACTTTACAAAATAAAATGTGTTCACATAGTCTTATGGGAGTGTTGTTAAAATTCATCACACGCAGTAATGCAAAATAGGTCAGCTACAGGCACCAACATAGTATTTGTCTACCTTGTTGAATATCCAGTATTTTCCTGTAACTATATCCTGCTGGAGAGATTAGTATAAAAGAACAAAGCTGCCCCCCAGCAAAGAAAAAAGCTGTGTCACACTATGGAAATCATGCAGAACAATGAAAACTATGCTCCTAATAGAATATGGACTACAGACTTCTTAAGCAGTATCACAGAAAGCTGCATTTGGAAAGGAGAAAATGCTTCATACAGAGGAGTAGGCAAATCCAGGTGTTTTGTGACTGCACTGCACAGTCACCTGCTGGCAGTGACAGGAAGAAGAAAATTGCTTTGCAAAATGTACCTGAGGGTGCATTTGTGAACAGTGCATTCGCTTTCAGAGAAAGGAATAGGTACTGAAACATGAGACATGGTTTAAAAGTTATGAGAGAAAAGTATTGAGAGTGAAATTTTATCCATTTGACAAAAAAAAAGTAGTATATCAATAAGATTTTTGTGTTTTTTCACAGCCACAACTTGAGAACAGTCTGCAGCTATGTAAAAAATTACCACAAAGATGAAGGGAGTAATTTCCACAAGGCAGAAGGCAAGCAAAAGGCTTAAATTGTATCAAGGAAAAATACAGAAAACTTTCTAACAGTAAAGAGCAGAGAAAAAGACTGCCTGGTAAAAATGTGCAGCCTCTATACCAGGTGTTTTTAAGAAGAAGAAACATCTGCCAGGAGCAGAAAGCCAGAGATGGGGAAGAAGGATGGATAAGGAGAGGTCCCTTCCAGTCTTGTGATTCAATTATTATTTTTACACTGGATACTATTGTTTTAGTGAAAACAGCTATGTAATAATGAGTCTAACATGCCCAGGAGCAAATACATAACCTTTACGTTGGTCACTGAAGGTCAGAGATGGCCAGTGCTGTTGAACAGTTTGTGTGACCATGACAAAGGAGAATTTGGATCACTGCTGAATACAAATGCATACCACACAGGCAATTGCTCAGGCATGATAGGCAGCTGCAAAGTTGGAAAACATTTCCCATTGCTTGGAAATGCTGGAACAACACACTGTCCCTAAAACCTTAACACCCTCTCTCACACTATTAATGCAAAGCTGCTTGAAACTCCAGAGAGTAAAAAGCCAGGACAAGACAGAAATGGAACCATTCAGTCACCAGCATATCCCACTATAACAAAGGGAATCTGCACCAGACAGGTGGAGAGACACTGAATTTCACTTTTGAAAAGGAATACAGGCTTAAGTGATTACTTCAGCTCGGTAGAAAACTGTGCAACTTCTGCACAGCCAAATGCCATTATTAACACTGATCTGCTGGAAAAGCTCCCATTATGACCAATGGATCATTCTCTTAGAAGAGGTACATGACCAGGTCTTAGTCACAGCCATCGAAGACAAAAACGTTACTTTAATCATACCTTAGATACACAAAGAGTGATTCAAAGGGGTTTTCACCCAGGTACTTGTTAAAAAGTTTTCTCTTTCTGCTCTTCTACTGTAAAAAAACATGGTGATCCAGTGAGTCAGTATTTCTACTAAATAATTGTCTGGGCTTCTCATTTAGAGAAGCTGGAGACATTGGGCAGGCAACAAGTCACTTCACCCCACTGCATGGACAAGCTCCCAAGTGCTTTCACATTTTCCAAATGCTGAACAGATTTGTTTGCCTTCTATTCTTTATATAACAGATCACTTCTGGAAGGAGAGACCAGAATACGAGACCATTTATGCCACCCAGAACTTCTCCTGGATGGCGTAAATCAACAGTGCATCTGCCAGTCTGTAGAGAAATCCTTTTGGGGAGCAGCATCTTCCTTCGCCTAAGTTGAACCTGTGCTATCTCAGAACCTTACTGGGGTCAGATAAATTCTATATATAGCTGGTTCAGGGGAAACACAGTATTTGTTTTGTCTGTTACAGGATAATTATCTGGGTGTTTCCTCAGCTGGCATTTGGCATCCTGCAGAGAAGGAATTCCCATGAACTGAGAGCTACACATTTGTTGGGAGACAAAGCTGTCAGAGGGTGATTCTTTGCGAGTCAGCTTTGGCAGCATTATTGCTGTGACACATGGCACCAAGCAGCCTGGACAACATGCAGAGGCACAGGGCATTCCTCACATTTGTAGTCTTCCCACATGTTTTGTTACAATAGATTGCAGTTATTGTGTACAACCAGAATCAACTTCTGGATTTACTTGGCTGAGCAAACAGATCACTGAGGCAAGAGCTGCAGGATTCTGACCGTTTACCATCTGTGCTCTTATCTCCTCACCTTCACCATGCCTTATGACCGCTTTTACCCTTCTTTCTATGCTGGAGAAAAGTTACTCCTTGAATTAAAAAAAAAGCATGGGTTAGGTACCATAGGTATGACCATCATGAAAATATGAGATTAGTAGTCCATGGAAATTTATACTGAATTACACAAGTTAACATACCTCTTACAGAAAATGATAGAAATGCACCATTTGTGTCCCTGATGGACAGACTTCCCAGAAATATGCCATAATTGCCACTCCAGCTACGAGAAGGAGGAGACAGAGCTAGGATAAGTGCTTTGCAAATGGTTCTTCTTGTGCCTGCAACACAACAATAAAATATTTCTGCTATCAACAGAATTTTAATAAAGTATGCTATTTTATAAGCTTGGCAAGAATGCATCAGCTCTAGCAGTAGAACGGGAAATGGTTCATGCCATTCATACTTACACAGCTACTGTTCAATGGGTCTCATGAATCCAAAACCAGCTGCTGTGAAGTGCTGTAGGTGCCCACTGTGGGGCTTCCTAAGGGAAGGGTGGGATAAAGCCTTTACTAAATCATGGCTGCTAAACTGGGCTGCACTGATACAAGAGGAAAAATGCATATGCTGTGTTCTTGCCTTCCCTTCGTATTTACTATCAAAACCATGTCTTGATTGCCTAAAAAAAGCAAACGCTTAAAAATGCTGATGGATGCAGGTTAATATTTTTGAGAGGATCCAAGCCCTTTGCAATGTGACTTGAGTTACTTTTTAATGTTTATCCTAAGGCTCCGTTTTCCTGTAGTAGAGCCAGCTGACCAGCTGGCAGCACCCCGCAGGTGTGGCAGGCTGTCCTTCCCTCGCATTGCCTGAAAAGCCCTCGCAAGCTCAGCAGTCAGAGGCAGTGACATTTGACTGCAGCGTTTTTTGCTTTTCATGGTTTGCATTTCTCATTCCTTCTAGGAGCCAGCTGCCTGAGAAGTAATTCACAGCCTTTCTGATCAGTCAGGCATTGATTTATAAAAACTTTGTACATTTTTTGTGTTGTCTTGGTCAACAACTTGCAAATGCAACTATGAAGCTTTATATTTACATGAAACTTGTTAAAGTGGAATTAGCTTTTATATCTGCATGAAACAGAATATGTGTGCATATACATAGATATACATATTTCTATATGTATGCACACAAGCCAACAACCTTGTGATTTTCTTTGTGTTCCTGCAAAGGCCAAGGAGTTCTTTTGCCAGCTTCCTCAGCACTAAGCTTAGTGCTAGAGACAAACAAGCAGACTAATACATCACAAATCAAGCTAAGAAAGTTAAAGATTTCCAACAGGCTTTTCTACCAAGTTTATTAATATGCTGTCCTAAGCCTTAGAGTTAAGAAGTTATAAAATAATGAAGGATACATGGATCATCTAGTGTTAGTGTATCCAGGTGGCAATAACTCTTACTATAATTTGTCACAGAACAGGCTTGAAATGACCAGGTCTTTTTCAAAGGGGGATGTTTAACAGCTGTTTGCCCCACTATGGGGGCACAATGGGTCAGTGCTTCCATAGGAGGCAGATAGTATACAGCGAGTGACACCAGTTGGAAGGCTTGAAGAGGCAATGGGTGACCAGTGATCAGCGTGTTTCATTTGAACTGCTGTTCCTTATCACTTAACCAAGAGGTTTCTGGATACCTCAAACTCACCGGGTGAAATAGAATGGAGAAATGGTGCAGTTGAGGTGCAGTTGAGAAAGAGGCAAAACTACTTCCAACAATGTCACTGGCAAGTAGTCCTACCACACATGACAGAGATCGGAGGCAGCACAGAGGATGCTGCCTGCAGCAGATAAATCTGCAGCAGATAAACCTGCAGGACACTGCCTTCAGCAGATAAACCTGTACCTTTGATATACCTGATGTCTAATTCTGAGGGGATGCTGAGCTGAAGCATCTATGGGCTTTAAGGTCTGTTTTCCAAATGTCAGTAAGAAGAGTAGACCTTATCTCTGTATATTTGGTATTAGAATCATGTATCCTTGTAGTGCAAAAGCTTTTGTCATGAAGTCCAATTAGAACCTCTCAAGGCGTAACTTCTGCCTGATTTACCCTCGATGTCTATTGAGAAGGATTTGTCTCCATTGTGTTTTTAACTGTCTTTCAAGTACCTGTAGGTTGCTTCTAGGTTCTTCTTTTTAGCTTTCTCCTTTCCCAACCAAAGAAGCCTAACTCTCCAAATCTCTTTCCATGCCACATGTTTCAGATCCCTAATTATCACAGTAGTTTTCTGCAGGGCAATCTCCAGTTTCTCAATCTCTCTTTTCATGGGGCAGCTCCAGACCAGAGACACTATCCCAGATATGGCCTCACCAGTATCAAGTAGATGGGGATAACAGTTTCTCTCGGTTTACTGGCTCTGATCATCCTGGTGTAGACCAATACATTATTTGCATATTTGCAGACTTTGAACCTGGACCCCATAGTAACCCTCAGATCTTTTTCTACAGGGCTCCTGGTTAGTTCCTATTGTGTACAGATCTACCCATTTGCAAATCTTTGCAGATCTCCTTGTTGACCTTCATGAAATTGCTGTTAGCCCAGTGCTCAGTATTCACACGGTCCATCTGAATTCTCCCACCAACCAGTACAACTCAAAATGAAGATTTCCACCTCAAGCATATTCAAACCACGAGGAGAAAAAGGTAGATGAAATGGATTTACTGCTGTTAAAATCAGCAGCAACCTTTTATACATAATACCAACCCTCCTATCCTTTCACTTGGTTAGGAAGAATTCTAGCCAAAATCAGCTCCTTCCTTTTAGTTCCATGGAAATATACCTGTATTTAGCTCCAGGGACCTATGTCTAATTACACCAGTAAAATATCTCAATCACCTTTTCTTGTGCTGTCTTGAAGCTGATGGCTACAAGTCTTTTTTCCCCCTGAAATCCTGAGGATTTGTGATGACCTGTAAATTACTGTTTGCTATGTGCTGCAGTTGTTCTGCACCAATACCTACACTTTTGTCTGATATGCTGATATTTAGATTTCTCTGTCCTCCTACATTTGATAGCAACTTAATATTTTGTGGAAATCCAACTGCTTTAATTTTAGGTAGACAGAAAAACACTGCTAACCATGTCATTGGAAAGGAATGAGTGTTCTCTTAATAAATGGCTAGGAGAAGTCAGTTCACAGACTGAATATGCCAGTAACTTTGCTGACCACATAAATTCAGTTCTGTTTGAAATGTAATTGTGAAATCAAATGCAGAGGACCAGTTACGCCTTTTGCAATGTAATTGCAAAGACAAAATCAGCACTGAAAGCAGAGACCTCTCACTGATTTCTCTGAAACCTGTAACAGAGAACTTCATGCATTTTGGCAGTTCTACTCCTTACTGCTATAAATACATATAGACTAGTGCCTCAAAATACTCATATTCTTATTCCTTTCAGGACCAAGGAAGAATTACCATATGGCAATAAGTACAGTAAGTGGGAATGGAAGAAATTTTATTGTGCATCTATATAAAATATAATTATGTAATGATTATGATCATAGTTTTAGAGTATGGATAGATAGATTCAAAGTATAATTATCTGCTCATTTTAACAGATGCTTTAACAACAGGAATGGAACTATATACTTACTTATTCTTTTCAGTTACAAATAATATAAAACAGTTTTTTAATAACACAGGGGAAAGCATTCTTTCATTTATTTTTCACAGGAGAAAGACACATTTTTAGAAATAATTAATGGTTTCAGGTGATTCCACTTCTGAGTAGTCTTCTTTCAAGGCCTGAAAGTCAAAGTCTTGGGGAAGCACCTTGTAAAAAACATCATCTGAAGTATCCTAAGTAGGACATACCACACCATGACTCATTTCTCAAAATCTCTCCAGAAACAGTGAAGATGATAAGACAGTGTCATGTGGGAAGCATTTTGTAACCAACAGTAGAACGCTGCATATAAAATGAGACTATAACCCAACCCCAATTAGCAAAGGGGATATAGCAATAATTGTTTTATTTTAACAGCAGTGTGAGGTACCAGATGACTTTTGCTGTGTATATTGTCACCTTCTGATTAGAAAGGGAGATATATACACACACACACACAAAAGTAACATCGTGATTCTAAAATGTTCTAATATGCAAGACATAATTCAAGATCAACTAACTGAAAATATGTAATTTTCCTGTTTTAAATTTGGCAAATATGAATCTATAACCTCACCATTTTAATCTCTATTCTCTTGTTCACATGTAAGGCTTGCTCTCCACTACAGGCTACTTTAATGGGATTAGTTGCTACAGTCAACAGGAAAAGAATCTTTTCAATAAGGGCTATTTGAATTTGATTCTTTTTTTCCTTACGCATCAAGTTAAATATTTTTTAAAAAAAGAAAAAAATATCAAGACATGGCTAGTCAATAGCCATATCAATCCATGTTAGACATTTCATAGATTAGAAATGGACTTAGAAGGTCCTTGACTGGAAGGGACCTTAAAAATCCTCTAGTTCCAACTCCCCTGCCATGGGTAGGGACACCTGCTCAAAGCCCCATCCAACTTTAAACACTGAAAAGGATGGGGCATCTACAACTTCTCTGCACCGCCTGTTCCAGGGACTCACCATCCTTCAGTGAAGTATTTTTTCCAAATGTCTAATCTAAATCTCTCTGGTTTTAGATTAAAACTATTCCTTCTTGCCCCCTATCTTGCCTGTGTAAAAAGTAAGCTCCATTTCAGTACTAGAAGGCCACCGTGAGGTCTCCCTGGGGCCTTCTCTTCTGCTGGCTGAACAACCTCAGTTGTCTCTGCCTGTCTTCATAGGACAGGTGCTCCACAGAAAAAGCTGTGCACACATCTACCCTGCATGGGCATACCAATCTCCATTACATGCAAAATGTTAGATTGAGTAGCTGTATAAAAATGTTGGTGCCTAATGATGCTATTTGCATATTGTAAACTACAACAAGTGTGGGTTTTTTGAATGCTTTGCAAAAATAATTCTACCTCCCCGCTCTCTCTCCTCAACCTTCCCTTCCAACATACTCCATTTGTTTTTTTTTTCCTAGTGGCATTACTGCATAATACTACATAATAGTTTTCTCTTTGTGTTTCTTTCAAGGTCATGACCTGCACCAGCTACATGACCCTGGAACAATGAAACTGTCAAGGACAGGAAAAAAATGTGGCATTTAGCCCATGAAATTTGCCAGCCTCCCCCAAAAGTGATCATGTTGACTACGGACATCTGTGTCTTCACAGTGAAATGCAAAATCCACTTCTTTGATCTAATCCTCTGCTCAGTAACACCACATTTCTAAATAAACATGCATCATATAAAATCAATATTAACTTTCTCCTGTTGAGCAGGGAGAGAAGAAGGCTCTTTCTGTGCCTGTTTTATTTTTGGGATGCAACTGGACATAACAGCAGAGATGCTTTATATAAGGACCTAGATAGGTGGAGATTTTCAAAACTAACAGCATATTGAGCACTGCCAGTGCAGTGAGTCAGCTTTTACCATGAACGCTTTGCCATTCTAACCACATATTCACCTGAAATCCCACCTGAAATCTGCCGATGAAAGCCGCTTTAGCTCGATCACAGCAGTGACAGGGAATGAAGATGCACATCAGGCTGATGAGCACTGAAAAGTAAATTGTTTGTCCAGATGGGAATCAATAGCTCTCTTTGCAGTCTTCATTCTTTGGCAAAATCAGGAGCTTTGGATGGCAATTAAAGCTTACCCAGCTGCCAAGTGTCTTAATTACACACACAAGAAATCCCATATTTCGCCTTCTACCTGAAACATTGCTTCTGCCACATTCATTAAACTCATTACAGTCAGACCTGCTGTTGCGAGCACTGATGTATATTTTAACACAAAACTCCCAAATAAATCCTTGCTTGCACCCGGCCCCACCAGTGAGGAGTCCTCCCGAAGCCCTACAGATGCTCCGTGGTGGTCACCAGCCTCTGTGCCACACAGAGATTTTCACAAGGCCCTTCCGGGCAGTGTTTTCTGTTTTCCCTCATCCACCCTATTTTCAGGGTTTTTCACCTCCCATTGAATTTTTCAGCCCACCCTCCCTTGCTCAGGGCAGTTCCCATTCATCACTGCCCTCCTGACTACTCGTTCAATGGCCATTTGTTTCTTCTGCTCACATTGCGCTTCCCTGCATCCTTTGCAGCCTGACTGCACAGGATCTGCATTGCTGCCCACCCTGGGGCTGTGTCTGAGGTGCAGGGCTGCCAAACTGCATGGACTGTGCGAGCAGGGCACCCACAGCCCCCTGCACTGACAGGTAGCCCCCAGGCAGGCTCGGCCTGGGCTGTGCACGGCACAGAGAGCCCGCAAAAGGCACCAGAGACTGATTGCATTTGGATGGACTTGTCTGATTCTCTTGGAAATGAAGCCAAATCGTTCATGTATTTTGCAATTACAGTGTTCATCCATCTTTTGTGAATTGAGGCAGGTCCGGGTTCTGAGGAAAGAGCAGATTTTACTTCCCTTATAAGGAACAATATAGCAAAAATTTCTCATAGAATTTCATAATTACTTTAATTTTCCTGGCATGTTTTTAGAGCTGTATAAATAAAAGTAACTAATGGAGAGATGAGTTTGAGCAGTGAAAACAGTTTCTAGGAATTCCCCCTAGTTGTCCTTGACCAAAATACGCATTTTTTCCAGAAGTTTTCAATAAATCAGGTCTGAATCTAATGCTATTAGTGAAGCTGTGCAAAATATGAAAATAGCCAATAAATACTAGGCCTCTTATTTTATCATGATGATTAACATTTTTTTATGAATTATATTGGGAAAACCCATTTAGTACCCATGGATTCAAGAGCAAGGGGTCTAAAAAGCTCCAAAAAACCAAAGGTAATATAGCATTCTAGTCAGCTCCAGACCACATTGCCCAAAACATTCTGTTGTATAAATCACTTTGTTTATGCACAAAATGGTTAGATTATATTGAATAAGACTAACTGAACAGGGTTCAACAATATTCACTAAGTAACAACTAAGCTATGGGAAACATCAAGGGAGAAAAGAAAGGGCTAGAGGGAACCCATCAGTCCCTGTGAGCCATCCACAACCTTTTAATTTACATCTAAGGAAGAGGAAGGTTAAAAAGAGTATTATGATCATTATAAAGTATTTGCTTGTGTTACACTTTTTTCTGGTCACTTTAATAGCATTTTGTTTGCAATTTATTCTCAGCCTCTGATGCACTGCTCTGGAAGGGCAGAGAGGTTTTAAAGGCAGGCATAAACAAATTTATACTGCCAGAGAAGCACAGGGGCACCTTAGAGCTAATGAAAATGGTCTCCGCTATCAGAGAAAGGAAAAATATTGAACAGCTGGTACTGTTGTTGATGCAAAAAGTAGTTAAAAATTCCACTTCATCTCAGTGTGTTATAGTCCACCAATAAATGCCATAATGATTCTCTTTTAATACAAATAATTCACATGCACATAAACCATTGCAAATAAAGCCTGAGGGGAATCCTCCTTGAAGGAGAAAAAGACCATCTGTCCTTCATCAGTTAGGCAGCAAAGGGATGCCTTGCTATTTCATAAAAGCTCCCAGTCAGTTCTAGGTGTGGGGTCATCTATCACAATAGGCAATGTGCCATCTCTCACACTGGTGGAGTGCTGTGTAATTTGCAAGGCTGTGAACATGGTTTGTAGTTATATTTGATATGGCCACAGGACATAAATTACACAGTTTTTACATTTAGCTGCTACTGCAAATTCTTAACAGACATTAGCTCCTAGGGCTTTTCCAGCAGGGATGAGGAAGAAGAGGGGGAAAAAAAATGTTCTGAACTTTTTAGGAGACTTTATTTTTAAAAAAAGAGGTTTAAGAAAAAGAATTAATAATGTCTATACAGGAATGTTTTACTATTACTATTCTTGTTTTGTTGTCAGTTCAACTGGACAACATCCCAAGAGGACTAGCATGCCAAAAGACACAATTTTTAATTTTTTTTTTCATTTTTTAAGGTCTAGGGCTGGCAGTATCTGTTGAGATATGTCACAGCAAGACCAGTTTTCTTCTCCTATTTGCAATGATTTGTAAGCACTGCTGTCAGACAATATTTGGGTCTGGAAACCAGCTCCATAAAAAACGATAGCTTATAACCTCTTATGAACATTTTGGGTGCAATATTGATCATACTTGCTGACTATTGTGACAGATACTCTCCAGGACACAAAGCAAGAAGGCCCTTCCTGCAGAGACCTTCACAATGGAATTTGAGGAGAGAGACCCTGTCACAGTGCAAGAGTACATACTCTGAGATTCCCTGGGGTTTACTGTCATTAAGGAACCGGAGGCTGAAATGTCGGCATGCCAATGCCATCCTCAAACCCTGATCCCAGGGAAATGCTGAATGATTGAAGATTAGCAACTATTTAATCCATTTTGGCCTGGAAAGAATTTAAGAAGAATGAGAAGCTTGAATCAAAACTTGAGTAAGCCTGAAGCTATCTTGACATGTTTGTGAAATAAATTCCCTCCCGACACTTTTCTATTATTTCAGTTCTTGGATCATCATTCTTTGCATGCTGGGACCAACAATGCCTTTTATTGTAGCCTGCCCAATTTTCCTCTTGCACACAAAGGGAAAGCTCCCTTGGTGAATGCCAGAGGCAAATACTGCTTTCTCAAAAAGTTACATGGGAGAAGTATGCTTTGGCTTTTGTTTGCGTACTGTAAGCTTCAGCCACACTGAGAGCAGGCTGAGTCATTCATAAATATGGCCTTTGGACTTTAAAGGTCAGCTGTGCTTTTCCTAATAAAAACCTGTTAACACAGAATCATCCCGGCAAACACAAACAGCAGTTTTAAGTGAGGTACCACAAAGGACCCACCAGGATAAACACCCCACCCATAAACAGTTACTCTGCAGTCTACAACAACCTGTACCAAAATAACAAAAAGTTGTCAAGTGAAGGTGGTCTCGGAAAGGCCTAGGAAAACCTACAATATTTTTCACATACCATAGTGAAGAAGAAATTTACAGAAATGCCTGACACAGCTAAATTTGAGAATATGTAGACTTCTGTCTACAGGTGGCCAGCTTAGGAAAGAAGTGGCATGCAAAGGACCAGCTCATGGATGAGAAGACTTGCAGAGAAACAACAAGGGCTGGTTGCAAATAAGAGAATAACATTTGAGGCCTAGAAAAGAAGCACAAGCTATTTTCCAAACGTAATGAAATACTCAAACTCTTTCAGGGGCTTAACGGTATTTAAATGCAAATGAACTTCCTTCACTCAACTCAGAATCAAGACCTGCTTAGAAATTGTTGCATTATTTTCTGTTGAGTAATCATAACATTTGAGCATCCAGCAGTTTGGGAAAGGGCTGTGAGCATGGTAGCTGGGTGTGCATGGGATTATCTCCTGTTAAATAGCACAGATGTCTGCTCTAAATGTCATGGCACCATCACAGCTGGGTTTTGTGTACATCTCTTTAGTGGAGACCAACTCCCTTACACATGTGCCTGAATGCCAGTACTCGCTGGAAACCTGCTGTTTTTATGAAAATGAGTTAGAAATATGTAGAAAGAGTAGCATGGAGTTACTTTTATACAATAGCCATAATATATTTTAAAATTTATGACTGGGGTTGGGGTTGATGAAAGGCTGTGGGATGACAGACAGACACCAAAGTCCTCCAAACTCCTGCAAGCAGTAGTGGGAAGCAGCTGTGCCTTGTACTGCACTCTGGCTCACCTGCCTCCTAAGCTCCTTCTTCCTTTCCATTCCTGCCAACAGTCTCACCCCCTCCCTTCCATTCAAGCTCTCTGATTCAGGTAACTTCCACTTCTCCTTACCCTTTTTGTCACCCCAAAATGGGTCTAGGTTCCAATATTTCTCTACAACTCTACTGAGAAGTCTGGGCTGATCTGGTCATGACTGCAGCGTGGCACCCCTTCTGCCAGCCTTGCTCTGCGCCACCCCACTGGTTTGTAATGTTTCTTTTCAAATTGCCTGACTCTGGGATCCCTCAAAGCCACAGCTCCCCATGATTCATCCAACCTTCATCAGGTTTGGCCTTCTCAGAGTAAGCCTGAGGTCAGTGGGAGCTGCCCTAGGTCCCTGTGACCTCAGTACAAATGCCTTTATCATATTCAGATCTACGTCTTTCTTCTCCTTTGAAAACCCATCCCTGGCTTCATCAGAATCTAATACCAACTCTGATACACACACACCCCTAGTACTCCTTCCAGGCTCACCCAGACTGATTCCTCTCCTCTCCTCCCAGCCTGCTCACAAGGCAAACACAATAAGGCCAGCTTATTTGCTTCAGCTTTATGTTATGTTGCAATATGATTTCACTCTTTCCCTGGGTGCTCTTTGCCTGGTGGGGTGCCAAAGGAGCCAGCTGGGGGGACAGGACAGGCTCCTGAACACAGGAGAAGGCTGACAAGGAACCAAACACTTCTCCCAGCTACCCAAATCAATTAGTGCCCCCATGGTCCTCATCCCCAGGTTCTTCATCCCCTCTTCTGTCAGCTCTTGGTCATGATTAAATTTGCAGTATTAGGCTCTCTGGCCAGGAAACTTGTGCCATCTCAAATAAGAGAATTTCTCTGAAAACACCCAGCAAATTTCTCGGCACTGCCAACTTACCAAAGGGAAGGCTGTTTCTATTTCCAAATAATATTAAAATGAATTGATTTGGAAAAATTTGTTTACAGTGTTTGATAAATGTTTACTCATGCAGATTAGAAGTGACGATATTCCTATGCCCAGTTCATTTGTGTGTGATTAGAATTATGTATCCTTTCAGCTAACTGCCTCTTAGACCAATTTAAAAAGCCAGTGCTGGAAGCCTTCAAATGAGCATGTGAAGATGGAAAATGAAACAAGAAATTAGCCACACTTAGAATATTTGGGCTACTGGATTTCTATTGCAGATATCTAAATGCTGAAATCCCTCACACTGTATTGTTTCCCTGCTCTTCACCCAAAAGGACATCAGAGCTATTGTCATAGTTTCCATTTGAACTTGTTAAGGTTTGAGCCTGTAACCTCTGCAGCTTATGAAAAGGTCTATTGCTAGTGAAATATGTATTTAATTTGTATTTGAATTAATTTCTTTTGAAACTAGACCCAGGTTTATTTTATACAGAAGCCTTACGGATGACTTTTTCTTAAGCTTCAAATTGTACTCCAATGAGTAAGATCTTATTTTAACTTGCTTATAAGGATTTCTCTTGGCAACTGGCTGCAATGTGCTATTTTATTTGTAGTTAATGTCCTGAAAATCAAGGCATCACAGACATGTTTTCTCCTCTGGTATTAGAGCAGTAGTGAGGAAATGTGCCAGTGATGCCTGAGTGAATTTATGAGATAAGCTGTCATGAAGATGGAAAACAAGGGAAGAAGTAGCTGTGGATGGATGAGTGAGCCCATGAGGGAAGAGTGCTTGGAGTCCACAGAGGACACACCATGGGGTAGCTGGGACCTGCGAATTGAGACATTTATTGCATCAGTAATGAAGAGCAAGATGAGTATCCAGGCAGCAAATGGGCTGAAAATGAACAGCAACAACTGGATACAAATAAAATTTATAAAAGCATGCTCTAAAGCCAAGAAGAGAGATAGTGTTATCATTTAGAGCTCCAGTTTAGGCAAGTGATACAGACTAGAAAGTCCCCTGAAAGCATAGGTGTCTCTCTGTATTTTGATACACAAAAGCAAAATCCTGATGTAGGTAAGTGTATTTGCTTGTATCTTCAAGCAATATTTTAAATTCACAAAGCAAGGGTGATAGCCCAAGAATATGTCATTTCCCACAGAGAAAACTGAGCTTAGGAAGAGCAGATCACCTTTCTGTCTTGAGCCTACAAATACTGGTGCTGACTCGAGGGAGAGTTTCCTAGGAAAAGCTGACAAGGAGGATAAGAATAAAATAACAGGCAAAAGAAAAACTGTGGAGACAGGGTGGGTATGTTCTGGTTGACACTAGGAGAAGCAGATTAGGGATGGGCATCTTCTCAAGTGTTAATATCTCGGCAAGAATCTGACCTGAAACACAGAGCTCAGCATTGCAGTAATGCATTTTCTGTGTCTGGATCTAGGCAGGAAAGAGGTAAAATCCATTTCTGCAACAGAGCTGGAGGTCTTTAGCTGGGACAGTTTTCCCACCCCTCCTGCCCAGTACCCAGGCAGTCGCCTCAGAGCTCACCACACACAGGTACAGGATGGAACTTGTTTTTAAAAGAAAGATGTCAAAAGGACACCTTTTTCCTCTCAAAATAGAAAACTGCTTGTACTATAGTCAAATAATTGAAAAGCTGCTGAAACAAGAGAGTAACAGTTAATCCTGCCCAAAGGGTAGATCTAAATTCTCCCTGGAAAGGCTACTGCATTTGGGATTATATATAGTGGTTAACCAAATATTCAAGGGACATTAGTAATTACCATAACATCCCACCACTTACTCTGTCAAATGCACAATTTATGCAACAAACCCATAACTTCAAAAGGAATTTGTTTACTTTAAAAATAGTTGGAAATACGTTTCCAACCCACAGTTTTTTCCCCCAATGCCTTCCTTTCCCCACCTCAAAAAAAATGCGTGAAAGGCTTCTAGGTGTTTTGTGCAGACACCTTTCCCAGGGAATTTTCCCTCAGTGCCATTCATTTCTAATGCATGCCGTGCCAGGGCACACAGCTCCTGCCTTTCCCTGCTGCCCTGGCAGAGGTGTCTGCTGGCTGCCAGTAGGAGATGGCTACTCCTGCTGCTGGCCCCCAGGTCCAGAGCCCTTCTGCTGCCCCATGCATCCACTGTAGGGAAAGCCAGTTGGCTTTCAAGTGCAATGGAGCAGGGAAGAGGGTCGCAGAGAAAAAAAGTTGCTGAACAGAAATCAGACTTTATGCTGCCATTTCTAAAAATCTAAGATTTATGAAAAATGTACATCTGGAAGGAGAAATACATCAGGGAATTGCAGATATGTGTCAGAAGCCAACAGTTCCCACCCTTCTGCAAAACCAGCACCAGCAATCCAAGCACCAGAGGTATACTGGGATGCAGGAAAGTTCATGCTTCTCTTAGCTGCTTTACTCTGCACTGCAAACCAGCTGCAGCCCTGGCCAGACTGCCCCTGCCCACGGGGAGCAGCTCCTTTCCATGGGAAACAGCCAGCTCTTCCACCAGGAACCTGCAGCTGTCAATGGCAAACCAACCAGCCCTTATCGTTCAAGGCTACACTGACTCAGGACCCTAAAAATAAGAGCAGCTGGTGCCAATCCCTGTGCTCTTGGATCTCATAGCCCTGATGGTGAGCTGACCCACCACTCCTGGAGCACTTTGCCAGGCGGGCGCTGGGCTGCCCAGGCTTCTTGTAACCCATAGCTCTGCCATTTCAGTGAGGTGTCACACTGCTAACTGAACACTTGCTCTTTAAATATGACGCATGTTTGGTTACTTGCTTCTTACATGCACTGAGTACAACAGATGCTTTTAGGGATGAGGGATCAGGATTGGGCCCTAATAATACCATGTTTTTATAGAAGCACTTCAGTTTATGATGGCATTTATTTAAGACTGTGGAATATTTATAGACATATGGAACAGAGCAGTGGAATAAAAATACAGTTTATAACTTAAGTTTATGCTGTTAACTGACAGTACTGGTAACAAGAAAGCAGTAGTGCTGGGTTATATAATTTTGCTCAATCAGTCCAGCTTGACATGTTAGGCTGAACTTAACTGGTCCCCTGAGCTTGTGCCCCCTGCCTTCACCAGGGCCTAGGACAAGGTTCCCAGTGCCTCCCTTCCCTCAGCACAGGCCCAGAGCTGGCTGCTCCTTGCAGCAAGGCACGCTGGCCAGAGACAGCCTCGGCCACACGGGAGGCAGCTCCCCTGCCCAGGCACAGCTTGTGTCCATCTGTCCCCCTGCCTGCTCTCTGGGCACAGCATCACCTGCAGAGCTCTCCTGACCACCTTTCTCCTGCTCTGCTTTCTGCTCAGCTCTGCCTCTGATGGCTTTGATGCTGAGCCTGTGTTGGCAGAGGCTCATTACTAAAATAACTCTGTAAGGCTTAAAGAAAAGATCTTGCAAAGATATGGGAACTGAAAGCCCCACTTTGTTCATGTTTGTCTTCCCTTGGCAGTGTGCATGCCACAGGGCTATCATCTTGCTTCCAGGCTGAAATAGAAATTCAGTAATGCATACTTGGGAAATTCTGTCACTGCAGTAATCATTTAATAGTGACAAAGACAGGGAATAAAACAAACAGATGGAAAATGGTCAACCCCATCCATGAACACCTGCTCTGGGATGCAGTCTGTAATGATCTATATACACGTTAGAGACAAAATTACTTTACCACCTGTTGGAGAGTATCTGTTCAGATCTGGGAATCAACAGCCTAAAAGTACCTAGTTGTAGTTTTGAAAATAACACATTATCTCATTCACAAAAAAAAGCTCTTGAATTGGGAAGCAAAACAAGAGTAAAAATACTCCTTAAAGAAAATCAGTATGAGGCCCAGCATTATTTGCCCCCTATGATAAGTCACTGACATCATAAACTTCCAGGAGTTTTTCAAATGTGCGTTTTTGAACCTGATTTTGTTCAAAAGAGGCATTCTTCTGGCTACAAACAAGATGGAGCCTTCCATACATGTAGTTTCCAGGTCTTAAGGCATTTAAGCAGAAGTCAAGAATTTTAAAGATTTTTAAGGCTTCTGAAGCCCATATTGAATTGGGGAAACCGACATACTCAACACTTCTGAAAGGCAAGGCCAACCTGATGGTATGGGTAAGTAAGATTTTAGGAGCATAATAATACTGGCAGGCATCCCAGTCTGAGTACAGTTTATATTGAAAAAAAACCCTTTGCAAGAAGACCTTGTATCTGTTCCCTCAGAAAAATTA
Source organism: Nicator chloris (assembly GCA_013400495.1). NCBI lineage: Eukaryota > Metazoa > Chordata > Aves > Passeriformes > Pycnonotidae > Nicator > Nicator chloris. The sequence goes on from WAAE01020052.1 coordinate 33,354, forward strand.
GCTGTGTTTATTAGTTTTCCCAGAGAGGTGGAGAAATGAAGCAAAGAAAACATGCCTCTATTCAACAGCACCCTCCCAGCAAAAGCTTCCAGTCTCCCATCCTTCTGCTGGAATGTATTTTCATTCCTGCATTTTGACAGTATCTCAAAATGCAGATGGGCAGAGTACTCTCACGTAAAACTGGTTTGGCTTTGTGCTATGAAGTCACTGTCTGGTAAAATTTCAGCTGTTTCTGTACATGAGGATTTTAAGACTGAGATTTCTGGTCTTTATTTGAAAGAAGGACAGATTCAGGTTTCCACAAACTGAGTAGAAAGAATTTTCTTTCCCCACTCTACCCTCCCTTCTGGTGTTTATGGGAGAAGCAGAATAGGTCCTGAACATGCACTGGTTCATTCTCTTGTCTTTCTGAGTGCATATAAACATATTAAAACAGCTCACTAGCTTTCCCCTGAACAAAAAGCCCAGGTGGATGGTATCATGTGCCAATTAATTTACTAAGGCAGCAATACTTGTGCACAAATGGAACAGACATAATTGGAGCTCTGGACTTTGAACTGAATCCTTGATGTCCAATAATGTGCTTGAAAAAAAACTTAATAATGAGAAGAAAAGAAAAGCAGATGTAAACAGGGGAAGAAAACTGAGGCCAAGTGTGTTGAATTTTGGTGGTGATTATATAAAACAAGTGTGAGCACAGAGAATATATATAAAAGCCTTACTGCATACTTCAATATCAATTATAAACCATCATTCTAAAAATAACTTTCCTGGCACAAAAACATATCCACAGGAGGAACAGAAGACTGTTATATAAAGGGATTCAGGGTCAAAAAGGAAGGTCCAAGAACAGTGATCTATTCACAAACTCTGAATTACTTCACCTCTTTGATGGAAAAATACAGGGCAAGCATAAGGCTTTCTTGCTTCATGTGGTTAAAACTATAAATATATTCTCTGCTGACCTGCAGGTACTCACTGATGCCAGGCAGACTACAAGGGAATTCTTGCCAGCCTTTCACTCCTTATTTTTGATAACAGGTACACGTTCACAGTCCTTAGCCACAGCATGGTTCAAAAATTACTCTGGGACTTTTACCAGTAATGGTGCCTATTTTTACAACCCTCTTGCCTAGATCTGTGGGATTTTCCCCATTAGGTAATTGCTATTTTAAGAGTAACTTGTCAGCCAACACGAGAAAGATGAGATACAAACTTTGCACTGTTTGTGTCACCATCTTGAGTCAGTAATTGGTAATGCTGTAAAACAAATCAGTTTAGGCATCTGAGGCACAGAAACAAACTTTGATCAAACCAGGCACTGTGAGTAGACCTGGCCCCAAAAGAAAACCATTCAGTGTGTTTCAGATGCTGCCTACTGCTTTTTGGCAGAGCAAACTAATTAATCCTGTATCAAGATGCAGCCAATATTGCTTCTAACCCCTGTATCAGCCACAGGGTCATGGAGAGCCTGGCAGTGTCCCACTGGATTTACCTTTCCTTGCAAAGGACATTCCTACAGGCACATGTCCTGCTGCTGCTGGCCAGTGTCGAACTTAGAGCAATGTGTGAAAGACTTCAGCTGTATGGGAAAGAAATTATTTTTCTTCCTGCACAGAAAGGAATGGATTCAGTATGTGCCAGACTTGCCTCTTTTTTTCCCCCCTTGACAACTTGCAGCCCATTGTTTATCAAACAGCACCCTGAATCTTCTGTGTCACATTTGCTTTGACTAAAATACTTCAGCTAACAATGTGTATGATAGCAAACAAAAATTTTTAAAAAGCAAGACTTCTGTGGAAACAAAGTTTACTATTTCCCACACAGATTAGATGCTAATTTTCCTAATGAAATAAAATATTTGCATATAATGCTAGCGCTCTCTATTCCAGATGAACCCAGAGTCTCATGCTGGCTCTTTTCAGTGTGACATCTGATTACACACATGGTGTAATCACCTCACCTTCTTGCCTTCTGACCTTTTTGGTTCCTCTAACTGAAATGAGAATGTTCCAAAAAACACCTGTATCATCCTCTGCACCAGGGACTTTTGGGGCAGGCCAAAACAGATGATCTGTGTCTCTGGCCCACACTGGGGTGATGCTCTACTGCATGTGACCCTGTGCCATCACCAAGCAGAGAACCTGCCAGCAGCTCAGTGGACACAAGAAGATTTTGGCTGGACCCCAGTGCACTCCAGGATGACAACTGCTACAATTTGTTAATAGCTTGAAAAATTTAGAGCAGTCTTAGCACTGCTCCAAATCCTCTGAGGCTGCTTAACCCTCCCTGCTGCACTGCTGTGGCTACCAGAACCCACCCCCTCAGTTGTCTCCAGTGAAACCACTTTAATTTTTGCCTTCAAAAGACAAACTAAATGAGGAATTCCACATGCAGTTCATGAGGACAGCTGGAGACACCTGCAAGGGCCTGCCAAAGACAGGCAGCTCCACAATGCCCTGCTGGCACCACTGCCTTCTGTGCATCCTTCTCATCCAACCTCCACTCATCCTCACTTGCAACAAACAGATTTTTAAAATCTCACACCTAAAGTCCCTGCCTGTGAACTATCAGACTATCCTGTGGAGTTCCAGGTGGCTGCAGCCCTTCCATGCTAATAGCTTTGCTGTAAAGGACTAATGCATCAAAGGGTTCAAATATTCACGATCCTGAAACAAGACCAGGAGACCCACAAAGGGTACTTGTACTGTAACACTCATTTAGCATTTTTAAATGGTACCATCTTGTCCTAAAGACAATATTCATGTTTGGGAATTTTTAAAAACAGACAAACAATATTGTCTTGAACTTACTTAAAATTTTCTTTGGAGTTTTTTTTGTTCAAGCAACCACATGATCTGTACTTAGAGAAGGTCTACAGTGCTTTTGCTTTGGCTTTTTTTTTAAGCAAGCTATAGTTGTAAATAAGGCCTCTGATGACTAAAATAGTGTGAAGCATTTTCAGGCTGTTATTAGAAGATCTAAGAAAACCTGGTTCATTTTTTCCTCTGCACAGGCAAGTTTCCTCTGCCTCTGTGTACAGCAACAGAGGAGAGAAAAACACTGGGAAGATATTGGAAAATATGACAGTAAAACTGCAAACACTGACAGGTGGGCTCAGAGGAGGTAAATCTCTCCATCATTTTGTTTTTAATGGACCAGATGTGATAGTGAAGCACTGCCTTCCCCTCCTGTTTAGGAAGAAGCCTATTTACAGAGGAAGACGGAAAGGTCACAGGGCTGGAGCATCAGAGGATGGCATTAGCATTTCACTCAAATTCCTTAGCTCTGCGGAGCCACTCCAGTTGCCTTTGCCCTCCTGCCTCTCAAACCCTCCCAGGGACCCCTCCTGCAAGCAGGGGTGAGCTGGCTAAGCCCAGGTTGTGCATGGGTTCATCCCCAGGAGCAGCTCACACACTCTGTCCAGATGTGACGTTTCTGGGCTGCAGCTTGGCCATGAGCTGCTGGCTGCCGGCTTCAGCTGGGCACAGCACTCAGAGCAGCAGTGGCCAGCAGGCGAGGACAGCTCGGGCAGGGCAAAGAGGGCACTGCTGGCACCTCCCCAGCCATAACCTACCTCTGGGGATGCTGTGTTTGTGATGGCTGGCAGCTCCTTGTGCCCAAGGCAGGGCTGTACCCACAGCCTTGCTGTGCACCCACGCTGCTGGCGGCCGTGTGGGACCATGGGCAAAATGAGTAGCACAGTTTCTTGTTAGGAACATTTGAAAGCAGTTTTAGAGAAATGTATCAGATGTGGAAAACTCTGTGTCACAGAGCTGTTGTGTTTCTAGAGCGGGGAGACAGGAGGTGGAAGTGCAGCTTTACACAAGCAGGAGGAAAAAGCCTGGCAGTGCTTTCAGCTCCACAAAATCTGAGCTGCTGTTAGCTTGGATGGAACAGTGGTTGCCCAAGCATTCAGGTAATTTTTCCCAAGCAGCATTCCTGAAGGGTCATTTTTTTTCTCTTTTTTCGCAGCACAGCATCTCCAGGTCCTGTGCTACTATCTCCCATCACTCCCCTGAGGACAGCAGGACTGACTGGCACGAAATGTCCCAACAGGAGCCCAGCCCAAGAGACAGCACCACCACCCACAGCACCCCTGACCCTCTTCCCTGCCGAACTCTGCTGGTTCTATTCCCAGCGTGGATGCTCACCCTCCCACGGTGACATTAACATCCCCCAGAGTTTCTCTGCATCACAAATGAGCTGCAAAGCTGCCAGCGAGGGAAGGGGAAAGGACACCTTTGAACTCCTGCCCCAGACTCTCTTCTCTGGCAGCCAAAAGCAAAGCAGAGCCTTCCCTCAAACTGCAGCAGCAAAGGCTCACCCAGGGGTGCTGGAAGGCATTGGTGGGGGGGTCCAGCCACGTCTCCATGCCCGGGTGGCGTGGCCAAGCTAACCAGCTGGAGTGTGGAGGAACAAGGACTGCTCAGTGGTTTTAAAAGGGGAAATTATTTTTCTGCCAGACCATCCCAAGCTTCCAGCACTCACCACACCATCTGACCATGGCTACATTTAAAACATGCTTTCTGGCTCTTTCTTGCCAGGGAAAGGATATGAATAACAAGCTGGTACAGCCTTCTTATAATGCCACATTTTTCTGGTTAGTAAAATCTCTGGCAAAAACACGAAGAACCAAATGGCTTGCAACGTGCCAGCATACCAGATGGCGGCTGGATGCCTGTATGATGATGGACAGCTGGTCATCACCTTCTCTAGCATTGCCCTGGCCTATGAAACACCCTGACCCCGGGGAGCTGGAAAGGTAGGGTGATTCAGAGAAGACGTGCCCATTTTCCAGTAGCTCTTCTACCAAACCAAACACTTGGAAGCACTGGTGGAGCCATGAGCAAGTTGTGGGCAGTAGAACTAATGAGACTTCATTTCCTATGGATTTGTGTCTTGCGGTTGGACTTTCCAGTGTCTGAAGACCTTATGAGCACCAAGGAGACACTCTCTGTGGTCAGGGTGTTCATGGCCTCTCCCTCTGCATTCCCACCTGGGATTCCTCCTCCAGCCTCTAACTGCAGCTGGGCTCAGGCCATCAGCTCTCCCAGGGCATTGGCAACACCCTCTTCCCCCAGCTCCTCACCTTCCCTTCCTGGGCCCTGCCTCTGGCTTAATCTCTCAGAAACAAATACTTTCATTGCGTGGTTGGCTGAAACAGATCCCATGGACTCAAAAATAGAGGGCAAACTAGCAGGCAAAAGTGACTAACAAAAATGCCTATAGTAAGAAAGCCAGCATAACAACTTTACATAAACATTAAATATAAAGCAGGAGCAGCCCACATCCTTGAGACTAGAAGCCACAAATGAAAACTTTCTCAGGGCCAGGAGATGCTGGGCATGTACCACACACCCCTGAGTGCTCAGGGCAGCAAGGGAGAGGGAGGGAGTTGTGATGATGACTCCCAATTACCTCCCTGTACATCAGCACTGTTAGCTTCCCAAGCTCCCCCTGCATCTCCGGAAAGCTCAGCAGTGCAGTCCCTGCTGTTTCATATCCTGCTGTGAGTGTGAGGATCAGTGAGCATCCCAACCACTGCACAGTCCTGCCACAGGTCACCCAGCACATCAACACAGGGGTGAGTGGAAAAAGGCTGGTAAACTCATCTGTTTGGTACACAGCTGGGCAGGTGCACACTGCATTTCCCACATTAAAGGTGGATCTGTTTTGTATATGGTGCTTATCCTCAGTGAAACTGATTATGTTGTGCCAGCAAGGACCTGCACATGGTTCAGTGCCATGGACTGACTGTTGCTCCACTAAACTCTGCTTCACATTCATCTCTTGCAAAGGCACAGAGACTAATGTTCCACCGTGAAGATGTATGACAAAATAAACAGAACAGATGAGATGCAGAAATGAAAGGTTACCTAGCTGTATTTACAATGTTGGAGGTCTCACATGCCCAAAGCGATATATTTTTTAAACTAAACAGAAAATGAGGTCAGGCACGTTCTAGTGACCTTGGGGTTTGCTGTCAAAGGCAGTGGCAGGAGCACGGGGCAGCCACAGCACAGCGTCACCGTGCCTACTGGAGGGGACCAGCGGCGCCCCTGCACCGGGGCTGCAGTAGGGCCGAGGAGGGATGCAGGCACGGCTCCCTGCATGCACACTGGGCAGGAACCAGCAGAAAACGTGGCTGGGCTGAGTGAAGGGTCTTGTTGCCATGGAGAAGCAAAGCCCCCTCCCAGAGCATCCCTGGCACCTCTGGAGTGTTATCCATAAAGCAGAGCCAGACTGATCATAGTGCTGCACACAAGAGAGACACTAGGCATAAACAGGAATGAGAGAGGCTCAGACTGGGTTCGGAATTCCAGCCTGAATTATCCAGTGATCTTCTATTTTCCCAATGGCTTGGCTTCCCACATGTAAAATGCAGAGGCACATATAGCTAGCTTTTCCCACTGACAGTAGAACACATGCACTAAGACTGTGCGGCACCAGAAACAGCAGAGGTTTAAAAATAAATACCTTTTTAAGACAATGAAGAATAAATACCCATCACATGAACAAGTGCAAAATTAGCTGGGACCATGTTGTCTGTGGGACAGGAATTCACTTTGCTGTCAAGCTGGTTTGTGGCAGAGCTGACTGGCCACAGGGTGCGATCCAACAACACATCCCCTGCTGCAGGAGACAACCAGGACAGCGGGACATGGCCTTGGTCAGTATTTACAGCTTATTCCATGCATCCCACAACTTTTCTTTGCGTGATAATCTGCTTCCTGCAATATTTTTTCTTCCTAAAACTAACATGAAAATGAGAGCAGAAAAAACATAGCCTCAAACTGCTGTTTGAACACCACTGGGTTACTAAAAAGTAAAAAAATAAAAAAGCAAGCTGAAGATGCTATCATCAGGAGTAGAAGAGGCTAGTCTGAGAGTCAGCAAAAGGCTTCAAGACAAGCTGAGGGAAGATGGCTCTCCTTCACATCAACAGCAAAATGTCCCTCAGCAACTGAATCAGGCCCCTTTGCACTGGAAATCAGCTTTGCTTTCAGATGGGGCCGGCCACTCTTTCATATTGACTGCCTGTGCCACAGTGACACTGCCACTAACACCCAATTTATTTTGTCCATTTAGGAGACATCTAGTTATCTCAATTATTTAACAATGTGTAAAATTACAAACATATTCAACTACAATATGTTCCTCTTGCGTAAACCTCTCCTCTTGGCCACATACATAATGAAAACCCTGTTGAGTCAGTAATAAAATCCAGAAAGCTTTCAAGTCTCAGAACTGAATGTTCAAATTTTGTGGCTCACTTCCTTTTCTAACCAGACTGCAGGGCTGCCAAGAGAATTTCTGGGCGTTCAGCCCCTTTTGATATACATACACACACAAATATATATATAGAACTCTGCTGGGACTGGCAGAGCGCAGGCACTAATTGTTTTAAATGCAGTTATGAACAAATGCACTTTAAAATAAATCAGAATACTACTTGTTTTCATCTGACAGAACAGACATCTCAGACCTGGACATGGAAAACTATCAGCTCCAGCTCTGTCAATAAATAAATATTTGCATTTCACTCCAGCAGAGGAAAAATGCAGCACTAATTTTGGGAACAAACCTCAAAAATTCCTGTGTGGAAATACCATGGCTCTTTATGCAAATGGACTGGTTGCACATGCAAATGCATGATTAAGGTACTGTGTGCATGTACAGGTCAGATGTGATCTAGTACACCACAGGTTTGGAGGCTAAGCCCTGCTCCTCTGAAGAGCAGAGCATCCTCACCCTGCACTAGAGCCAAACAATGAGTAAAAAAAAAGTAATGAGTGAACAGCACCAATCACAGCTGGGAAGATTTTGATGGCTAAATACAAGAGCTTTAAGGTTATAATACACAGAACACTTGTGGATCCTGCCCAAAAAGACTAAATAGCTTCTAAATCCTTTGCACTATTTATAACAACAACCACCACCACAATTACATTTATTTCTCTTCAGAAGCACTGCCTGCTTTTGTATTTATAATGTAAGCAGCATATTAAAAAGGGGACCAAATAGATTTCACATCTGTCAGTGCAATCCAAGAGCAGCAGCCATGTGAAGGGATGGCAAATATTCAATGAGTTTCATATGGCATGGAAATACAAAGCAAAGTTCAAGTCTGAGAGTTTTCCCACACTTTGGCTAAGTACATTACCAACAGCCCCCGTACAGGAGCGGGAGGATCCAGGGCAGGGCGCAGCGTCCCCACAACACTCAGAGGTGCTTATACTGCTGTGGGAGCAAAGGACCACTGAATGAGAGAGACACTGGCAAATAAGCAAAGGCTGAGGAATTAGACTCTGTGGCTCTTCACGTGACAGGAGGAGCAAGGTCATCCTAACCTACCCTGCACTCTAAACTGGGAGATTTTTACATCACTTTCATACTGAAATTTTTCCACTGTTAGTGGGCAATGAGTCAGAAGGGAGAGGGACACTGTTTACTGAAAAGCTCTTGGCACTAGAGAGAGTAAAAGGGAAATACATAGGAGAGGCTAAGGATAGGTTCCAAGAAGAACACAAGAAAAATAAAACACAGACAAAAAGGGAAGTGAGGGTGGAGATGGAAGCAGAAATACCAAAGAGAAGGCAAAAGACAAGGCACTTCTAGAAGAACCCAGACAGAAAACTGGATACAGGCAAAAAACAGCAGAAGGATATAAACAGGAAACAGAGAGATGCAAAACGGGGGGATAAAAGGTGGTGGGTTCCCAAATTGTGTGTTGTTGAAGTACATGTGTCCTTTTTAAAAATAAATCCATAGCAAGATGACCCTGAGATTATCAGGATACCATTGACCCTATCAGGACAGCCAGCTTGCTCTGGCAGAGGGTACAAAATAAAGGTGCCTGACAAGTCATGACATTGACTAAAATAATAGGAATCAAAGGGAAGACCCATTGCTCCCCACAAAAACATCATTCCTCCTCTTGACAGGGGTCAACCTGTGCATCGTAGCTGCTCTGCATATGCTCCTCTCATTCACTAGCACCCACTATATTCTCACTTCTGCTTCAGGTACCTTATCCTTAGCACACCCTCCTGATCCCCAGGAGTCAGGCAATAACATTTATCTCCTGTCTACAGAGAATCATTGAAGCACAGGGAGATGAATGACTTGTCCAAGACCATGCTGGCAGACTCTGGAAACTCAGAGCTTGAACCCAGCTCTCCCAAGTTCCAGGTCAGCTGCTAATGAGAAGCAAGAAAATGTAAAAAATGCAAATGAACAATCTTGAAAGTTTTATAAGTGAAACTCCTGCTTCAGGCATGAATGGAGTAAGTGCAGACTCCAAAAGGCAAATTCTTTGCCATCTCATCTCCTGAGTCCCAGAAATCCCGTTGATCTAGGTTAATAAATTTCCCTGAGCCCTGGACATTCTCTTGGCCCTCATCCCAAGCTCACATAAGAAGCTATTTCATAGACGAAGTTCTTATTTACAGTTACTCAACTCCCATAATATTTTATCTAAGGTGGCATTTTTAACACTCCCTTCCCCAATACTGGATGAACTGCCTCTTTCTTTGCTTTATGGGTTTGTAACTAATCTAGTTAAAATCCCATAAATATTGGGATGTTTCTGTTCTCCCCATTCAGACAGGAGGCTGGCTGAGGAAAAAGTCCATTCGCATTAAAGTGATGGTGACATCCAGACTGGAGCTGACAATTAGCTCATTTTCTAAGGCTAGTGTCAGCGTGCCAGCTGCCCCTCAGGAGCTGACTGTGCATCAACTCTGTAGCCTCCTAAATGTGTGATACTTGGGCAAGAGTATCCATAAAACCCATTGAGAGTCACCAGTCCTTGCCAGGTCTCACAGAGGGTTAATGTGCTATTTGCTACCCCTGGGGGGCCTGGGCAGGAGCCTTTGCTTTACTGCAGCCCTGTATGCCACTCCAGCATCAAGGGATGTGAGGGGGGTCATAAATGCAGGAAATGTGGCTCCAGGGAGCAGGCTGCCTCAGGCCAGCAGGACTGCTGCAATCAGTGGGTCTCAGTTCGGGTCCAGGATGGCCGGGTTCGCTTGAGTCAGGGCTCACAACTGATGCACAGCAAAGAGGAGTGAGAGGGCCATAAATGATAAACGGGCTGTGGTTCAGCTTGCAAAGAAAAGACGATGCTACTCTGCCCCTGCTCCTGGATGTGCAATGGCCCCGAGTGCTGCTGCGGCAGTGCCAGTCTAGGCACTAGCCTAGGATCCCCCTTCTCTTGGCACCCTCCTTTCCTGATGCTCCCTGGGCAATGAGGTGGTCTGTGCACCACTGTCCCAAAAGGAGCTGGCAGGCAAGGGAGCTGCAGCCAGGGCTCAAAGGTAAAGGCAGCCTCTCACCCCTGTGCTGGAAGGCTCCAGGAAGGAGAGGTGCTGAGCTGCTTTCACCAGGACGATGCTGTCCTGCACTGAACAGGTACCCATGGGATGGCCCCATCCCTACATGTCACCAGGACGGCAGGGCACCTGCAGCCAGGAAAGATGTCCTTGGCAGGTGAAGCTGGGGAGAAAGCAAAACCATCTCACCAGGACTCCTGGCTTTCTCACACACCTGAAATGACTATTATATTTTTTTATACATACTTACATATATTTAATCATAAAGTGCTCAGCTAGCCCTAAGACAGGCTTCTGCTTCCTAACTCTACTTTTTTTTTCAACAGAAAACTTTTCTGAGAAGTTAATCAGCCCAAGATCTCCTTTCAAAAGTTTAGAGGTTTGTTTTTTTTCTTCAAGAGCTGCCAACTATTTAATCAGATTACTGAAATAAACTCGCTTCTCAACCAAGGATAACTTCTGAGGAAATCAGAGAGAGGCAGATGCAGCCACCCATTCCTTGGGAACTTTCCAAAACCCAAATGTCAGTTGTTTCAATTAATCAATGTGTGCTAATTAATTGATGCCATTAATTTTGACCAGATGTATCAGCCTTAATGTCAGTATAATTGAAGAGAAGCTAGTCCTCAGAAAAGACCTCAACCAATGTCAAAACTAACATATAAAAAAATCTTCTTGAATGTGGAAGTGGCTTCCTGACCACTCCTCTCAGCATCTCACGTGTGGGGGAGGTGTGTCCAAGATACTGGGTGGGGAGGGCTCTGCACATTCTGCTTTCCCCACAGCATCTGGGTCCTCTCACCTTTTAGAAAAGTGCCCCCTGATAAACACCCAGGATCTCAGCCTTGGTCCTGAGCACCAGCTCCTTGGCCATGGAAAACCACAAGCACTGCATTCTGGCCTGCATCCCCACCTACCCATGCTTCCCCAAGCACAGGGTTTGCTGGCCTGCTCTGCTCACTCCTGAACTCTTCATTTCACATCTCATCTTCATCAGGGGCATTTCAGCAACAGCCATCTTCTCCTGCAAGAACTGACCATGACTGTCCCTTCCCCTGGCTACATAAACAAGGATACACTTCTTACTGCACATCCCTACCATCCAGTCCTGTATTTTTGAAGTATGTAAGGTCTGAAATGCAGAATTTGGGCTTTTACACCAGCTTATATGAATAGAAACATTCTCAGGATTTTTTCCCCCCCCAATGTAAATGAAACACTTTTATTTTTTTAAGCATGTCCCTGCAGAGCTCACAGGCCAAACACTGCAGCATTGTACCTGCCCGAGGAGCGCGCTATAAACACATCTGTCTAGCTGTTCTGTCAGGCCCACTGAGCTCTCTATAAACCAGGAAAAGTAAACCTGTACATTAAATATTTACTGTTTTCAGTGTGTATAATCTGGAAGTGTTTTTAGCAGCACAAGCAAGGCATAATTTTAATCAATTTTTACTTTGACATGGCACTGTTAAAGGCTGCATGGGTACATTCTTGAACCCAGAGTCTCTCCTCTCACAACTAGTTACAAACATTATCATGTTATCCCACACTGCTCACCTGAAAGACCCATCCTATCCACCATTTTTCTTCTCTAATCCTAAACCATCCTGTATGTCTGAGATCTGAACTCATGGGGAGGTTACAGAAGCAGACTCCAGGTTAGGCAGCGAGAGAGGACAGCAGCAAACAAGTCGTTGACGGTGTACAAAAGAAGAGATGGATGCAAAGTGTTAGAAGAATTAAAATACAAAAGCAAACTTATCTGAAAGTAAATAGCTGGTGGCCAGCACTAATTTTCTTTTACAGTTAGTATATCAACTAGCTTTTAATGCTTGCTCCATGCAGGAGAGCTTCTGCTTTCATCTCAACACTGACACTAGGAGCCATAGCTTATGTACAACAGGAAGAGTGATGTTAATGCAATTATAAAAAAGTCTCTGCACCAAAGTAGTCTCCTGATAGCCTCTGCTAGCCTTTTACTTCCTGAGAACATTGGTCACTGGGAAAAGAGTGGGCAGTAGACAGGTTTCCTGCCTGCCTCAAAGAGGTGTCCTTCTCCCTGAGGCTCTGCACACAGCTGCTGGATGGAGCCCATGTGTGGGCCCTTCCTCAGAGCAGCTCACCAGCTCTCACCAGCTGGCTCCGAAAGCATTTATTTTAGCCCCTAGCAGGGAGAAGGTAAAGAAAGATTCCATTCATGCAGTTTCTTCTTTGCTCACCAAGAAAAATCACCCCAACCAGCTCCCCATAATAAGACAAATTATTCGTGTTTGGATGCTAAACAAGTCTAGAGATGGTTTAGCACTTCTTCCCCATCACAGGTATGCAACACTGGGTTGGGCAGCTATTTGCACATTCTTGGATCATAACTCCATCTCCACAAGCATTCCTAAGGCACATGCATGATCTGCTGCCTGCCTGCAAGTCCTCCCTATCTGCATGGATGACATCGTGTCTAATTATTTGTCTGCTATTGGTTTTTCCACAGCACTATCACAGACTGGAAGCAAGAGGCAGAAGCAACTAATTTCCAGCAGTGGAGTATCCCTGGAGGAGGTTGTGGCTGGCTTCCTTGCATCACTTAGCTCACGAAATAAGCATGCCCAAGAGAAGAACACAGCTAGCTGCCACTGCAAGTTGCTCACATAACATACTGGGGGGCAAAGGGTGGGAGTCCAGATGGAGCAAAATAGAAATGAACAGTAATGCAGCAAACACAGCTAAGGTATCACTGTGTTTTAGGAACAGAAAATGAGTATGCAGCAGAGAATGAGTAATGATTTTGGACAAAGCCAACAGGCACCTCAGGGGATTTGGAAATTAATGCTGTGACATTTCCAGCAGCTAGCCTGGAAAGTGCAGTAAGTGACAGAAAGCACTGTGTGGCAGAGCATGTTCAGCATCCTGCCAGAGCAGGCCGCTCCTCCCATTTGCATGCAAAGAAAAAAATACTTAATCAATACTCTCTTATTTTTTCAAGAAAACAGCTACAAAAACGTGTTAATAAAATCAAAGGTTAGGCAACTGCTTTGAATGTCCACACATCAGTGACAGCAAACTATTCTGTCAGGTCATAAACAGCAGGGAGGGAGGGAGGGAGGGAAAGCATCAGCAGGAAGGCAAAGGATTCCCATGCACTTGACGCAGACTAACCTTAAGATAATGTAGTTGTGATTATTAATTATAATGAAAGAAAGCACCTTTGGGAAAATAAGAGTTTATAATATATTTCAAATGCAGAAAAAGAAAACAAACAAAGCTGAACCTACCAAAGAGAGCATGTTCTGGGCAGACAGTCCCACAATGCAGATACAAGCAGGAGCTGACTGTCTCCAAGGTGCAGTTAAGCTGTAGACTGAGGCAGACAGCAGCTGACAACCATTATGGATCACAGCCTGGCAGCAAGGATTTCTCGGGGACAGCCCAATTGACTGCAATCTCAGGTTCAGCTGGCTCCAGTAACGCGTTGCCATCGTGAGCAACTTTCTTCTGAGCTTGGTTATTTTGTCTTAGCAGATGTCAGTGCACATATTGCTCCACTGGGAAATCCTGCACTCTGAAGACCAAAGTTTAAAGTTAAGATGTTTCTACTGAGGTAATTTGGGATGATTAATTCTCTGCAGTGAGATCTCTGTCTGAGACTTGGATGTCACCAGATGCTGGGAAAGAACCTGTGTATGCCCTGACACCTCAGCCTCCTTCATGAAAGTCATGAGATACAGCTGTGAATTCTTTTCTGGAATTTACAAAGATATTACAGGCTACCTTCTGCAAGCTTCATGACTGCGTGGGATGAAAACAATAGACATAACTAAGAAATCCATGTGCAGCCAGGTGTAGCTAGGACTACCTGATCATTTTTATTTTGTGGCATGGAGAGACAGCCCACAGTAGTCTCAGCATTGCAAACTTCAGCTATAGAGAGGTGCTTGATGCAAACTGCATCTTCTGGATGTAGCCTAGTGTTGAAGTACACCTGTATGAGAGTAGGTGAACATGTGTAAGTAATTCACCCATCTCACAGGGGTATTGGTAGTCATTGGTGCTGAAATAAAGTTAATCTTTAAAATAAAGATCCTTGAATGACCATGACAGGCATTTTGAGTTTCTGACTGGGAAGCAACTAAACAGGAGCTGTCTCCAACTGCTGCAAGTTTCTGCATCCAGCTTGGTGTGAAAAAGCCATGCAGTACAGACACACAGCCCAACAGGGGTTCAACAGCAGCATGCCAATGCTGACCATCAGCAGGGATGCTTCCTGCCTCTGTCACATTGCTGTGTCCCTTATGTTCATGTAAGTTGCAGGTATCCTTGTATCCATGTAAGCTGCAGGTAGAGCAGTGCAGTTCACACACCAAAGCAGAAATAAGCAGAGTTGAATATGACACCGGATTTCTCTGTTTCCCTGCTGGATGAGGAGGCTCACAAGTCCCCCTTGCATTTCAACACAATGGGAACCTCCACAACACCTCCACAATAGAGGAAAATGCAGCATACTTACAAAGCACAGTGTCTCTCACTGCACAAACACTGCAAAGAAAACCCCCCACAAATGGAAACCACAAGCAAGGCACAGACTGTACAAAAACTGACAGGCATGAGCATAGCTGAAGGGAGGGCAGTAGCGAAGAGGAAGAAAACAAATAGGAAATGCCATACTCAAAAGAATTCAGCATAAACTCTGAGCAAATCAAAGCAAGGAAAACTTCTGAACCCACTTGAATTTTAGCTGCCGAAGCCTCCTGGCTACTTGGCTGCTCTGCCTGTGCATTGCTATGCTTAATTTGCCCCACTGGATTTGCACCTCCTGTGAGTGACTGAGAGGAGCCATTGACTCTGGGAGGACTGATTTAGTGCAGCAGGAACCAGCGGCCTGGCAGAGGCTGCGGGAGAGGCCCAGCCCAAGGTAGGTAAACACTGTCGTGGTTTAACCCGGCAGGCAGCTGAACCCACAGAGCCGCTCAGGACTGCAGCAGGGCAGGGGAAGGAATTGGGAAAAACAGTACAGTCCATGGCTTTAGATAAAGACAGTTTAATAGAACAGAAAAGGATGGAAGAGTAATAGTAATAGTAATAGTAATAGTAATAGTAATAGTAATAGTAATAGTAATAGTAATAGTAATAGTAATAGTAATAAAAAGGAACATACAAAACAAGTGATGCCCAATGCAATTTCCCACCACCCCCTAACCAGTGTCCGGCCAGCTCCCAAGCAGTGGCCCTGGCCAGCTTCCCCCTAGTTTACATACTGACCATGTGTCACACGATACAGAATGTCCCTTTGGCCAGTTGGGATCAGCTGTCCCTGCTGTGACTTCTCCCAGCTTCTTGTGCTTCCCAGATTTGTTGGTGAGGTGGGGGGAGGAGCTGAAAAGTCCTCAACTTAGTGCAAGCATTGCTCAGCAACAACTGAAACAGTGTGCTATCAACATACTTCTCATCCTAAATCCAAAACACAGCAATGTACCAGCTACTAGGAAGAAAATTAACTTTATCCCAGCCAGAACCAGAACATAGCAGAAGAGGGAAGAACGTGGCAAAAAGATTGGAACGGCAAAAAAGAGAAGAAAGAGTAGGAGAGATGGAAGAAACACACAGCATTGGATCGGCAAAAGAAAAAGAGAATGAGAAAGAGGAAATTAAACACAGTACAGAAAAAGGGCTGGATTTAGTCAGATCTTTCTCCAGAGTTCACATGGTTGTAAACCTCTGGTGTGCTCCACTTTGGTGCTGGATACTTACTGCCAGTGCCAGCACCTGGGGGAGCCTCTGTCCCACACAACCCTTCATGCTGCTCCATGGTCCCTATGTACAGCTATGAAAAACTGTTGCTGGGTGGAGGGAAATTAAACCAGTTATTTTTTCTCGATTTGTTTCTCTGGAAAGTCCTTTCCCTGGAGAGACACAGGCCTGTGAAAATGACAGGGCATACTCAGTAAATCTGTAATAGCTGCTATGTAAGCCAACAGTGTCAAATTCATGCTTGGCATTAGCCAAGGTTCCAGCAATTCCCTACAGCACAAAAAGTGAGCAACCAGTAAAATACTCTTCACTACATGAAGCAGGGACTATTTCCCAGTTCTAGTAGGCCAACAAAGTTCTGGAAGAGTACATTACACTGAGCAAAATCTAAAAAAGGAAGATACTCCAAACTTCTTCCTGTTGCCTGATGTACATCCAGGATATGTAGACACAGCCTGGAGTGTAAATGCTGGGTCATAGTTTGAGACAGGGGAAGGGTTACAGTCTACTCTGAACTCCAAAGAAACTCAACCTATCTCAAGTGTTGTCAACTACTTGAAATTCAGGACAGGTCTGTTAAAAGGTTCTTCAGAGCTTTCAAAGTGACCTTTCCTTGAGCAAATGTAGGTTCAGTTAGTTTCCCATCAAAGTTGTGTCAATGTGTGGTAAGACAAGAAACCAACTGAGAAAAGGCGCTATTCATTGACTTTTCCTGTGGCATTTGCTGAATGTTGTGAAAGTCATAGATCAAAGCAAAACGCTCTGGTGCATGTCCTTAAATTAGATGCAATTAAACAAACAAGTGTTTGCATAAATCCCTGAAAAGCAAAACTTGCCAATTTACACACACAATAGTGTTAGCTTCTTCTTTTTCAATTTTTTTGAAATTTTTTGAAAATTTTCAGTAATCAAGGTGTTGATCACACCAAATGTTTTCCTCCTCATCATAATGCTGCTGTGTAAAGAGTCATCCTGGGAAAAAATTAGCAATCAGATTCTTCATCTAAAGAAGTACTTTGGATTTTAAAAACTGAAGTACCACAGAAAAACGAATACACCTGTAAAACTAAGGGAAGACCAGCATAGTGGATGATTTGAAGTCTAGAGCCCTGCTCCTCCTTGTCACCAGCTGGGGCTCAGCTAAATCAGTAGGGATGGAAAGTCATTATTACCATTACTGGCAGCCATCAAAGCTTGCTGGTGGTCCCTCTCCTATTCTTGATGGACACATAAATTAACTTCTGTCATCAGAAATGGCACTACATGGTACATATTGGCAGTCTCCAGAGAGCTGCGTATCACTAAGGACTGGTTTTCCCTCTCAGCTGTTGTTTCTGGCCAAATTTTGAGGCATATAAGTAGTGAACAAAACCACTGCCACTTTCTGAAGCACAAGTTCTGGGCAAAGAGTGCCTGGAGCTTTCATCCCAAGACCTTTCCCAACCCCTCAAGCCACCACAAAGTAAAACGTCAAGCCAATTTGATTGAATGAAAAGAAAACCATGAAGAAATTGAGGAGGGGCAAAACCCTACAACGGGAACTCTCTATCAAGCCTGGTCCGGGCAGGGGCCTGGCCACGGCAGGGAGGAGGGTCTGCAGTGCTGAGGACATGAGCCCCTCTGCCGGGCACGGCCAGGGCCGCGGGGACATCCCCGAGGAGGAGGAGCAGGAGCAGGAGAGCGGGGCTCCGCAGCCCGGCAGGCATCGTCATCGCTGTCCCCTGCGGGACACCCATGGCACCGCCCCGTCCCCGGGGTCACGGCATTCCTCTGCGGGAGAGGCTGCCACATCCCACAGCGCCCAGCCCGCCTCGTCCTAGCCCACCCCATCCAGTCCGGTCCGGCCCCGCGCCGCCCAGCCCGTGCTGCCCGCAGAGCCGCTGCGGGGCCGGGGGGCAGAGCCCGGGGGGCAGAGCCAGGCTGTCGTCACGGCCCCGGCCCCGGTGGCTGGGCCGGCAGCGGCAGATGCGCGGTGGCCAGGCGAGACCACCCGGCGCTGCCGCCGGGCCCCCGCAGCGCTCCCGCCGCCCCGGACGGGCTCCCCCGTCGTGCGGCCCCGGCAGGGTCCCACAAGGTGCCTCATCATTCCAACTGGTGTAGGAACGCACAGGGAACGGCACACGGGCCCGCGGCCTCGGGAGCGGCACTTACCGGAGCCCTGCACACCGTCCTTGCTGTCACCCTTTCGGCCGTGGCACCGGGCAGGCGACGAGACGAGCGGGCTCGGCTCCTCCGAGCAGAGGGGCTGCGGCTGCCTCCCCTCCCCGGCTGCCCGTCCCGGGCCGGCGGCACGCAGGGACACCCGCTGTATGGGAATGCCGCAACCAGGTTAATCACATCCCTCCTCTCCGCATCTCTCCCTCCCNGGCAGAGCCAGGCTGTCGTCACGGCCCCGGCCCCGGTGGCTGGGCCGGCAGCGGCAGATGCGCGGTGGCCAGGCGAGACCACCCGGCGCTGCCGCCGGGCCCCCGCAGCGCTCCCGCCGCCCCGGACGGGCTCCCCCGTCGTGCGGCCCCGGCAGGGTCCCACAAGGTGCCTCATCATTCCAACTGGTGTAGGAACGCACAGGGAACGGCACACGGGCCCGCGGCCTCGGGAGCGGCACTTACCGGAGCCCTGCACACCGTCCTTGCTGTCACCCTTTCGGCCGTGGCACCGGGCAGGCGACGAGACGAGCGGGCTCGGCTCCTCCGAGCAGAGGGGCTGCGGCTGCCTCCCCTCCCCGGCTGCCCGTCCCGGGCCGGCGGCACGCAGGGACACCCGCTGTATGGGAATGCCGCAACCAGGTTAATCACATCCCTCCTCTCCGCATCTCTCCCTCCCCGCTGTCCTCCTCGCCCCCTCCCCCTCCACTTTTCATGGCCTTTGGAGGGGTTTTTGCAAGCTTTTGCCTCTCCTTTGAATCTGCTTCTCTACCCTCCAGCCTTGAAGGCGGCAAGAAAACCCCAAACTTGTGTTGGGAACAGTAATCTCATTTGCAAAGAAAAATCCCTGGAATGGGGACTCATTGTAACGCCTTTGGGCAGCAGACCCAACTGCTGGGCCATTTCGATGAAGGAGCGAACTGCAGCAGAACGCCAGTTGGCTCCTCCAGCACAGTTCTCCTAAATCATGATAGACAGATTGCGTGAAAAACAGGAATTCCAAAGAATTTCCTGCCCTGGGAACAGAAGTTAAGGCTATATTTAACAACATCTGAAGCTGTCAAGAATGCTTTGTGGTTGGATAACAGAGCAGAAAAATGTGAAAAATGCGGGCTACTGCTATACCAAATATGGAAATATTGTTACGTCTGGGGTCTAAATCCCATCTGGAAGTACTTACAGCCAGGAAAAGAAAAGACGCCACAACAGAAGCTAAAACTCTCTATCCCCAAATATTAAACTTCAACGAGGCAATACAATCCAAGGGTGCCCAACCTGAGTGAGGGACACTGAGCCCGGGGACACACACGCTGAGGGGGAGGCTGTTCGCTGCGCGGTCATCCCGTTCCTGGCATGGAAGCCCGGCCGTCGGTGCCGCCGGGCATCGCCCGGCTCCCGGGCTCTGCCGCGCCGGGAATCGCTTGGATGCTCGCTCGCACAGCAGCGGCACGGAGCGAACCTCGGCACGGCCGGGTGACCGTGCGGGCCACATCACAGCGCGGGGCCGCGGGGCAGCCGCGGGCACTCACGGCGGGCCGGGGAACTCCCCCGCCGATGCCCGCGCAGGTGGCCGATCGCGGGGCGCCACCGGCACAGCGCCGGGTGCGAACGGCCCCTCCCGGTGACACCCTCGGGCTCGTCTGTGCGGGGAGCGGGGCGCAGAGCCCGCCTAACGGGGAGAGGCCTCCGCGGCCGGAGCGGGACCCCCTGCGGCAGCGCCGGCGGCCGCGGTGCCGGGAGACGGGGCGGGGCGGGGCGGCCGCGGCGCGCGCCAGCCGCATTCCTGGGATGCCGCGAGCGCTGGACGCGGCCGCGGCCCGGAACGCGCGACGTCAGCGCCGCGGCGCACGCGGCGGCCCCGCGCCCTATATAAGGCGGTGGCGCCCGCCGCCGCCTCAGACCGCGCCGGCCGCGCTCCCGCTCTGCGCTTACACGGGCTCCCGCTGCACCGGCGCTGGACATGGGCTCCGCGGGCACCCGGCCCGCTCTGGCGGCCGCTCTCCTCTGCCTGGCTCGCCTGGTGAGTGCCGCGGGTCTTGCCGCGGTCTGGGAGAGGGAGGGAGAGGAGGCAGATCGGGTGGCTCCGCTCGGTTCCCGGCGCTCACCGGATGCTCCGCTCCGCAGGCTCTGGGCTCACCCTGCCCCGCCGTGTGCCAGTGCCCGGCGGCCGCGCCGCAGTGCGCCCCGGGCGTGGGGCTCGTACCGGACGGCTGCGGCTGCTGCAAGGTCTGCGCCAAGCAGCTGAACGAGGACTGCAGCCGATCGCAGCCCTGCGACCACACCAAGGGGCTGGAGTGCAACTTCGGGGCCAGCCCCGCCGCCCTGAAGGGCATCTGCAGAGGTAAGCGGCGACCCCGCTCCGCCGGGACGGACCCCGCGCCCCGCGGTGCCGGGGTTCGGTAATTTCGAGCCCATGTATGGTTATGCTTTGTTGTCGGTAGCTTGGCAGAAAGGCACATGACTTAAGCAGTCTGGAATGCGATTCAGTATGTCTGGGCTCCGCTAAACGCACATAAGGAAAAGTGATTCCTGACTAAGTTATTGTTCTGGCCCCGCGTGCCCGGGGGGTTGTAGGGAGCTCTGCCGTACATTGAGTTTAACAGAGCAGCAAATACCTGTGCTTAAACCAGCGATTCCCGCCGCTGACTCTCTTCTTTCCCTTCCTGTTGATCTATGCAGCACAGTCCGAGGGAAGACCGTGTGAATATAACTCCAAAATCTACCAGAACGGCGAGAGCTTCCAGCCGAACTGTAAACACCAGTGTACGTGCATAGATGGAGCTGTGGGCTGCATCCCGCTCTGCCCGCAGGAGCTCTCTCTTCCCAACCTGGGCTGCTCCAGCCCCAGGCTGGTCAAAGTCCCTGGGCAGTGCTGCGAGGAGTGGGTCTGTGACGAAAGCAAGGATGCGCTGGAGGAGCTGGAAGGCTTTTTCAGCAAAGAGTTTGGCCTGGATGATTCCGAAGGCGAACTAACCAGGAACAATGAGCTAATTGCCATTGTGAAGGGAGGCCTGAAAATGCTACCTGGTGAGTGTGGGTTTATCCAGGTGACAGTTAAGGGGAGGAGGCCAGAGGGTGGCTGTATGACTCCTTAGACCCTAAGGGAAATAAAAGAACCCGGTGAGAGAATATATTTAGACTAACCCCTCCTTTTCTTTTCCAGTTTTTGGATCCGAGCCACAAAGCCGAACTTTTGAGAATCCCAAATGCATTGTGCAAACAACCTCTTGGTCCCAGTGCTCAAAGACGTGTGGAACTGGCATCTCCACAAGGGTGACAAATGACAATCCTGACTGCAAGCTCATCAAAGAGACCAGGATATGTGAAGTGAGGCCATGTGGCCAGCCTAGCTATGCTTCCCTAAAGGTAAATACAGACTCTTCTGGTGTTCCTCTTCTCTCTAAGCTGCTTCAGGTAGGGGGTAAAGGCTGGAAAAAAATCTCCTGCTAACAGTGTTATTGCCTTTCCTTTGCAGAAGGGAAAGAAATGTACTAAGACAAGGAAATCCCCCTCCCCGGTGAAGTTTACTTATGCTGGATGTTCCAGTGTGAAGAAGTACCGCCCCAAGTACTGTGGCTCCTGTGTGGATGGCAGGTGCTGCACACCCCAGCAGACCAGGACTGTCAAGGTCAGGTTCCGCTGCGATGATGGGGAAAGCTTCACCAAGAGTGTCATGATGATCCAGTCCTGCCGATGCAATTACAACTGTCCGCATGCAAATGAAGCCTATCCCTACTACAGACTAGTCAATGACATTCATAAATTTAGGGACTAAGTTGTGTTGGGGGTGGGATGCAAAACAGAATTTTGAAGTACCCAGCTGTGGAGAAAGGACCTTTGATGGAAGTGGTGCCTTGCCCATTTGAGGGCAACATCAATATATTACAGGAGTGCACTGTGCAACTGGACACTAATGCAACAGAGATTTAAGCATACTTAAAGCTTCATAATACTGGAGCAACTTTACTGCTTCTTTTTGGAGCACCTTATCTAATTATATACTGTTTTCTGTTTGTAAGTGATCAGATTAATGTTTTGTTCCGGTTATGAAAACTTTTCTATCCTGTTCCATTTAACACTATGCTTCTCCCCCTCCCTTCAATCTTCTCCTACCCTTTCCCAACTAAGTTGGAAGTTACATTCCTTCCTGAGGTGGGCACTTGTGGGGTGTTCACAGTGGCAGCTACTATGTACCAACTGTAGTTTAATGGCAAACAGAAATCAGTTGTTTTAAAGCTGAGTATTTTATTTATCAAACTGTAGCTTTTTGTTTGTTTGTTTCCTCTGAGTTTGTTTTTTTTACCCCTTCCAGCCCCTGTAATACTGGAATAAGTTGTAAATGATTTTAATTTTATATTCAATGAATTAAAAGAATTTATTTATGGAATTAATCATTTAATAAAGAAATATTTACCTAACTACTCTTAGTAGAGCATTCTGATAGGCAACAGGCTTAAATACAGCACATGCAAGTGCTTTCTGTGCAAACTTTGAATTCTGAAAAGTTTGGATTCTCTGAAAGTTAAAGCAAGTTCTACTGCAGATGCAGAAATGGACTAAATAGCAAAGTCTAGTAATTTGGATAAATGATGTTTTGAAGGGGTGTCTGCAGTCTGCAACCCCATGCTCTAGAATGTAGACACAGAAAGGGCTTCTTGGCACTGAATGCAAATCTTTGATAGACTGAAATGTTAATTAGACTGTCAGATTATTCAAACTGTCCTGGAATTTACAACATAAGGTACTAGATTAGAATGCAGTGCATGCACGGTGATGTTGAACATTGGGGTGAAAATGGTCATCAAGTCTCACGTTTTTGGTGGCTGCTTTTTGCAAATTAATACATTTCTATGGCAGAGGAATGCTTCCTACAGGCTGCAGGAGGTAGTCTGCTTTCACTAAATTCAAATTAAATGAGCTTGAAGCAATGACTTGTTAATCCTAATAACCCAGTGATGAAAAGTAAACATACTGTTAACAAGAGAAGAATGTGAGGAATTTCAAGTACTTGTCCCATAGAGTAGAAAGCACGGGAGCTACTCTTTTCCTCACTTCCCCTCTCACATTTTAAATATGCAATTACACTTCACATCGTGGGACACAGATGACATTTGGCTAAGCAGGGAAGATTGCTGGCATGCAGTAAAAAAAAGACATTTAAAGAAATGAAATAGAGCAGGATCTGAGAAAGCATCCAACATTGTACACTTCTGGTTAGCCTAAAGCTGTGCTACAGATAAGAGTGACAGGAAACCTGCAACAGGGTATTCTTTTCTTCTCCTTGTGTGGGTATTTATTAATTAGACATAAATATCTCAATAAAATAAATAGCCAAATATCTCAGAAGCTTATCTCTGGCAGCTTATGCTTTGAGAAATTATAGCCTTCCCTCTTTTCTGCTCAGTCAAGTTTTCTCCCTGGAGGCAAAAGTTGCGCTGTTTTGGAATTCACCACCTGGCCACCAGTCTCAGCTGTACCTAAACTTGTCTGTACAGTATTTGTTGACAGCAGAAGGGTAAAACGCAAGGAAGCGCTTGTTTGGCTTCTATGCAGATTCAGCACTGAACACTCCATCAGCTGCTCGCTGAGAAACCATCAGGTTTACACATTGGGTTATTGTCAGGAGAGGAAGAGGATACAGTGCTCCCAGACACCCAGCAGCTGCAGGCGCATTCCTCGCCATCGCCACTGTCACCCAGACTTGAATGACATCCATCTTACACCAACGTAAGTAACAGCTCCCCAAAAATCACACGTACGTGTAACTGTACACAGAGACCGCAGCTGTAACACGTCATGGACAAACGGGGCCCTGCCGACTCCTGCCTGAAGTGTGGCTCTAGCCAGGCCCTGGCCTTTACAACCTGCACTTTGGTTTTTCCACGTTACGTGGAGCCTCTGTATCCTGCTCACTGGAAAAATGCACTGTTGGGAGATTAAGGGCTGCAGAGGCAGGTCAGATAAACATAAGAGTAAAATAGACTAAGTGAAGTTATCCTGATATAAAAAGAGTAAAATGAATCCAACTAAAAAAAACCTCCAAGTCTTCCAAAATGGGGCTGTCACACCAAGTGGTCACCATTCATACAGTCCTCTCTTCTATCTTGCATTTCACAACTACATGGCAAAACTACTTTTAAAGCATTATAAAAGAAATCACTGTCATTTTTTGTGTGTCCTCTCTGCATCCTCTGTTGTTCCAGCAGAATAAAAAAAACACCGTAAGTAGTAGTTGTGGGTATTTAAAGGATTATAAACTCAGGTTTCATGAAGTGAAGCAGCAGGGCTTATATGTAAAGTAATGAGCACAACTATTAATAGCATTTGTCAAAAATGGAAATATCAATGTTCTGCTTCCAGAGCAAAACTAGGAGATGAGGAGTTAGGAACATGATAAATAATGTACATGACAAAAAGCTGTGCATTTGGAGTGAACTGAAACCCTGAAACTAAAGCCACCAGCACTGTGTGGAGCTCCCTGGAGCTGGGTAGAGCCAAGGGAATCCAAACTTGCCAGGAGGGAGAGTGGCAGTGCCTCAGCCTTCAGCGCAGGTTCCAGCACTGTCCCCTTCACAGCAGCCCTGCTCCAGCCATTCTGCCTGTCCCCTCTCCTGTCTGCCCTGGTCCTTCAGCTGCTCCCTTCCCAGCCGCTGGCATTGCCATGCTGCACCGGGACGGGGCATTCGGCCGAATCCGGTGCTGCCGCCACAAGGAGCATTTCTCACACTACAGGTTTAGGATAGAAGGAATCCCATAGCCTTGTATTCCACCCGCTTATTTACAAGGGCTTGATGGTGGTAAGCACTATAATACCAAGGGTACGCATAAAATCTTCCCTACTATTGAAGGCAACCCAGTGAAGACAAACTTTCTGCTTTCATAAGTACTCCATGACAGGAAACAAAACAAAAGCAAGAACACACAGACACACTCTCATGACTACACTAAGTCCTTGAGGGATGCTGTCAGGTCGCTCTCCTGAAGCAGCAGCAGGTGGAGGAAAATTTGGTATCATACTGACAGCGGGACAACAGAGCTACTACTGAACCCTCGTGCGGCTGTGAGAATCTCTATCCACACATCCATTACTGCAGAGCCCACAGCAGATCAGTCCTCTGACACTGTCTGGGAACATGCCCATCTCCCTGCTACTCATGCTCTGCCACTGAGCTATGCAGGAACAGGCAGGGATCCTGTGATCAGTGGGATTGCTGCAGGAGGATTTCCAGTCCACTGAACGTGCACGAATCCCTCACACGTCTTGAGAACTGAAACAAAAAAGTTTGCAGTGGCCAGTCACTCAGGGTTGGAAGTCAAACCTACCTACCTACACAGAAGCAGTTAAATGTTTCACACCAGAGGCTTGCTCCTGCCACATGCTTGCCCTTCTGAGCTGATCCTGCAGAAATGCAGGTGCACAATTTAGCTCACTTGTTTCACCAGTGAAACTGTTTCGATGCAGGGCTTCACGTGCTCAGCACACAGCAAGGGAAGGCTATATAGTTTTACCAGCTGCTCTGCCTCAAGCCAGTTCCTTTCATGTAGAAATGTCCCTGTTTTTACCTTCACAGCTTTTTCCTGCATATTACATAGCCACCAATAAAACAGCACACAGAAACAGGGAGGTGTCACAGTGAAAGCAGTAACATAAAACTAGCTTTGGAGGTACCTAGAAATGCACTCCAATACACAGACAACTAAACTGCATTGAACTGCAGTGAGACTTGGTGTCTAGAAAATATAAATCCTGCAAAAAAACCTCCAACCAACAGAATGATACAATAAGCATCTGTCTATCATGCTGACCAAACACCAAGAAACTGAATAGATGGCATCCACTATGCTATGATTCTCCCCATAAAACTACACAGCTATGACTTCTATGTACACAATTTATATTGGAGAAGATCCTGAAAGACCCCAAGGCACCATTCACATAAGCAACTTCATCTGTCTTGAAGTTCAACCACTTACAGGATGGAATGTAACAACCATCCAGGAGGAAAACATTACACAATTTTTTGTAAGTTTTCATCTTCTAGTCAGAAGAAATTCAAAGGTGGGGTGAACACATTTGCCCAGATGGGAATCTAGCTGGGGCATACAAATTAACTACTTCACCTCTTGAAAAATGGCAGTTTCAACCAGAACGAAGGAACTCCATTTAAGTGAGTGAAACAATCACCAGTAGTCCAGCAGTGTTTTGACACCACTGAAAGTCAGATCAAAAGAAGCCCAGTATTCCAGCCAAGCCAAAGACACCAGTTTCTCTGAAACTACTAATTTCCTTCAGCGTCTCAAACCAATCAGGTTTGAGAACAACTCCTACTTATTCTATTAACTTGACAAAATCAGACATCAAGATGTCATGGCTGTAAAACCAGCAGTCTATTAGGAACTTGAAACAGGAAAATGCATTTTTCTCTACAGAGGCAGGTATTTGTACTGTAGTGGAAAATGCTGCTAAAATCAATATGGATGCCCAAGCACACCTGAAAGTAGAGGTTGGGAAAAAGGGTCAACAAAGAGATACCACTGAGAATTTAGATCACAGAAATGCCAAGCTGGAATAAACACAACAGGATCAGCAAGTCCAACTCTGGGCCCTGTGCAGGAAACCCCAAGAGTCACACCATGTGCCTGAGAGCACTGTCCAAACACTTTGTGAACCTGGTCAAGCTGTGCTGACCACTGCCCTTGGGGAGCTGCTCCAGTGCCCAGCCACCCTCTGGGTGAAGAAGCTTCTCCTGACATCCAACCTAAACCTCCCCTGACTCAGCTTTAGGCCACTCCCTTGGGTGCTGTCACAGAGCAGAGATCAGTGCCCGCCGCTCCTCTTCCCATCAGGGGGAAGTTGTGACTGCAGTGAGGTCTGCCCTCAGTCTCCTCCAGGCTGAACAGACCCAGTGCCCTCAGCTGCTCCTCACACGGCTTCCCCTCGAGGCCCTTCACCACCTTTGTTTCCCTCCTTTGGGCACTCTCTAATCCTTTAATGTCTTTCTTATACTGTGACACCCAAACCTGCCCCCAGCACTCGAGGTGAGGCTGCCCCATTGCAGAGCAGAGCAGGACAGTCCCCTCCCTTGCCCAGCTGGCAATGCTGGGCCTCATGTCCCCAGGACACGGTTGCCCCTGCTGGCTGTGTGAAAGTGATGGGGACTTGGCAAGTTTTTAATGCCACCCATCCATTCTTTTTTGTTAGTATCTGCACCTCATCCACTGACTTAATGTTTACCCCACTTTAGCAAAGCTCTACTCCCTATTGGAACTCTTGGCAAAACAGACAAGTTCTGGAGCTACAATACAGACCCAGAAGAGAACCTGGAAGCAAGGAACAGAAAGGCAAAAGCAGCTTTCACAGTTGTTTCTTCCTTCTCCTTGAGGCAGAGCAGGGATGATTGGAATAAAGTGGAAATGTGATTTTAAAAACACTTTTGCTTTTCCACCAACTGTAATGATGCAGGAACCAGTCAGCTCCCAGTGCAGTCATTTATTCTCTAAAAAAAGACTTCTCTCCCTTCTCATTTCTATTCTTCCTTCTCTGGCAGATTATTTTGACCTCATTCTGATTTGTCATGCAACCACATGAACAGCTGTACTGATGCAGCTGATGCAAAAAGAAGTCTCATGGAACTGGATTAGATAAATACAGGGACTACTGTGACAGTCAAATAAAAAGGAATTTAATCCACCATTTTTATCACAAGTTCACAAAGACTTCCCCTTACCCCAAAGGTAGGCAAAGGTCTAGTGGCTTTCCATATTTTATCACTCTATTGATTTTTCCTGTCAAAAACCTACTATAGCAAGATACCCTGAAAATGCTTTTCTGCAGGAAAAGTTAGTGGTGGTGAAATCAGGCCAGGCCAGGGGAACTTTGCTTCCAAAGCAACAACAAAAAAGTTACAATGCACAGGACCATTAATGGAAAGAAGCTCTCACAACAAAAGCATCACTAGAGCAAAGTCACTGTACTATGGGTCTCTGACAGCTGCTGGGGCACAGTGAGAACACACTTCTGTTACCAAATCACAGACAGCAAAACAACTAACTCTCTTTTTACCTGGTTTTACATGTCATCTGTAAATTCCCTTTCAGTTTCAGTATTTCTTTTGAGTTATTTTTGCTGCCATTTCTTGTCTTGCGTACATGTGACTTCTTTCCATTTCACCACAGATTTCCAGCAAATAAAACCATATGCACTACCATAGCAACATTTTAATACAAACAGAGTGTAATCTTTGTTCACTGAAGTACACAGTTCATTTCTTTTTCTCTTATTAACAGAACCTGCATCTGCATACAGTTTAACTGAATGTCATAGCAACAACATAAACATCAATTCAAGATATTTTTTCCTTTGGAGGGCAGAAGAATAAATGTTTTCAGGAAAAGAGTGTGGGACTTCAAGCAAAATGAAATGTTTGTGACTAAACAAGGCCTGAAGTTACATCATCACAGCTGTATATTTACCCTTGGAAAGCCTGCTCTTGTATGGTGTTATACATTCTCAGCTCCTACAGATGTCAACAGAGAACAGCCATATCTGGCAGGGCAAGGACTGAATCCCAGCTATGCTGATACACAACACGTAGCTGGGACTTCCTATCAGCACTCCCACGAGCTTAGAAGTCCATGTACTGCTTCAGACTAGAGCCCACGTTCTGCACTGAGTTTTCCTCTAATGCAGAGTAAAACTGCACTGTTGACTGGAGTAGCAAAAACTGGTCCAGCATGCCTCTAAGGACCAGTGCCAGCCACACATTCTGTGGCATGACCCTCTTTTCCTCTACGGATCAACAATTCCTAATGCCAAGATAAATGCAGCAAAACTTAGAATTTGAATGTGTTCATTCAAAACTGAGCTGTTACGCTGACGGGGGGTACAACGCTGTTTACCCATGACAACTCAATTATGCCTCATACCCCCAGGAAGTTATACAAAAAAGGAAAAGAATCAAGTTCTCTCCCATGGCTGACTCAGTCCTACCTCCCAGCTATTGCTGTGTGCTTAGCTATGCTCTATTTTTGTCCTTTAAGGTTTGTGAAAGGGATGACATCATTAGGCTTTTAATTTTTTTAAGTAGTGTGTTCATTCAAGACAAGAGCCTTTACTCTTTGTAAGCTGATAGTCCTTCAGCTCAAGCACGCTGAAAAGTCTAAACATTAAAAGAAATGCTGCAACAACACTACACAGAAATAGCTTGTTCCTTCTGTGACAAATAGTTTATAGAGGAAAATAAATGGGTAAGCATAGGAGACATAAAATCAAGCACTCAATGCAAGCTGGTGTTGAATGACCAAGATTAAAACAACATCACACAGTTCTCATTCACAGACATGATCTGTTCTGAATCAAGGCACAGTCCTGTAGGGATCTGTGTGTAATATGACTACAATAGTATATTTTCAAAATGGACAGAACTGAAGCCTTCTAGGCAGCCTCAGCTCCACGTCTTAAATTTCTAGTTCTTGACCAGAAATTTAAAAAATACAAAAGATGCTTTTTCTCTCTTCGGTTTACTATAAGGTACCTGTTCCAGGTTAAGTAATTAAGAAAGAAATTAAGAACTTTCCTTAACTGCCTACGAAAGTGTTAAAAAACATCTGCCTAGCACAACAGTGCATAAACTTTGATTAAACCAGTAACCTCATTAATATGAAGAATTACCACTAATATGAAGAATTTTGATTTCTTATTATGAAGAAAAATTGAAAAAGCTTAGGAAAACTGAATATTTGAATAGCTTTTTGGTTTGCATTTGATCAATCCCCTCTGTTCAAACTAGTGTAACTGTAAAAATAGGTAAATAGTAACCTAGGAATGAATAGCAAATGCTACCTTTTCCTCTCAGTTTGACTGAACTCTGGGAGATTATTCCCAGCTTTGTCGGGGAAATTTAAATTCTAGTAACCACCACAGGAATGCTCCTTTATCATTTTTAAAGTCTTCTTTAAGGTAAATCTGAAGGACAGTTTTAACAGCATCTTCATTTAAAAAGAAATGATGTTGTGTTTGACTCACAAGGAAGTAGATTTATAGATTTATAGAAAAAAAAGTAGATTTATAGATTTACAGAAGAAAAAAACCTCAACAGGCAAACCCTTTCGTACAATTAATGAAAACCCCCAAGAGCACTGGAAAGTAATGCAAATCACAAATCTGTGCTCCTCAGCCAAAGACTAATCACACACACATCCAGACCAACACTATTATTTGCAGCACTCTCATTTTCACTGTGCTCTGAATCCAACAGAAATGCCATGCCTTTACTCCAGATGAAACATTTTCTGGCAAATGAACTGTGGCAGTTCTGCTATTCAGCTCTTTTATTGGTATTACTGAGTTCAAGACTGGTCTAAAATAATTTGTGGCTACCAAGTCAGTGTGCAGCAATCACTGAGTAGGAAAAGCTTATTTGCTTTCACTGAACTGAAAAAATATGAAAGCAGCACCTATAGCTAGGAAGCCTGGTCCTTCAAAAAGGGTTAAAAAAACAAATGTTGAAACAAGAGGTGGGCAGAGGACCAACAATGACTAAGAAAGAAAATAGAGCACAGGTGGCTACTGCCAGGCAAGAAGAAAAACTTTCCTGTTTCACCAGAAGTTGCAAAACACACAAGAGAAAGGACACATGATACCACTGCGAGAAAAAGTAGTATGTGACTACAAAGGTCTGACACTCTGGCCAAACTTCAGTAGTGAGCTGTCATGGCAAACAACTTTTTAACTCCAATTTCTTTACAAGGGAAAAAAAAACCCTTCCAAAACTTTGAACATCTCAAAAATCCTCTCCATGCAGTGTGACTGGTGAGGACCCAGCAGCCTGCTGCCCTGAACCCCATACTCAGTCTGGAAGCCTAAACCCTCTCCTGTACTGCTCCCACAGCCTCCTGTTACCTCCGTAAGTTCCTTCACTGCCTTCTGTTGTGTTTCTACCTACAACATCAGCACTGGCAGAAGAACACTCATGACTGAAATACCACCTTCATGGCAATTTAGCACACACCCCAGGCCACCAACACACAAAGGTGCTCGTCTCAAGCAGGAGACAGAGGCTGGGAACTAAGGCAGCAGCAACCTCAGAGAGCTGTTTAGAGTGATTATGTCCTGAAGACTTTACAAACGCTGGCTTGGTGAGACCCTTGCAAAACTAAGGCAAAGGCTGATGCTGATTCCTGAGAATGTCCTGGCTGCAGTGGGGAAAGGGGCTCACCTGGCTTGCACCATTTGTGGCATTGCTGTTCTCATCCTCCAACAGATTCCACAGGCACAGGGGACTTGGATACAGGATAACTGGTCTGTGATCTAGGAATCTTTTCAGAAGTTAACAACTGTCAGCAGATAATACAGGATTTTTTTTTCCTTTACAATTTATTTAAGTATGTAAATATAGCTGATATGCAAGTAAGTATTTACAATACCTCACTTCAGTAGAACTAGGAATATGAGATGCGTAACACAAACATTCTTTAGAAGTCCAGTGTTATTTGCATTAGTGCCAGTCCAGGCATCCATTTCTATGGATTTAAAAACCCATGTTAATTTGGAAGATCTAGAGAGAAGACTAAACACACTGCAACATGCCACCCTGAAAACACAGTCTGACCTGTCCATTAACACATGAAACAAGATGCAACCAAGTAAGGAACAAAAACAACAAAAATTTGCATCAAGCACCCAAAATGTCACCAGAGAAAGTAACAAAAGTAACATAAGACCATTTTCAGCAGCTCAGTGTTACACAGAAATACTGTAAAAGGAAACTGATCTAATGAAATAACTGTACTTTTTTCCAGTAAATTTAAGCATTAAGAGTCAAATCCATATATAAATACAAATACGTGCTTAGATATTTAAACCCAAAAATTTGGCACTGAGCTGGTTAGGGAAAAAGGCAAAACAATGGTGCAATTAAAGACTGCACTTAAATTGGATTTTTTTTTTTCCTGGAACCATGATTCCCCATCTTTTTATTTACATCACTGAATATGCATTATTAAATCCAAAAATAGTCAAGCACTTTGACAGTGCTACCTTTAGTAAAGGAAGTCAAGCCAAACCTCTAGGAACTTAGCTATATTAAAAAGAATTTAATTAAATAATTAAAAAAATAAAAGCTCATTCCATCCTCTTCTCTCAAAAGAACTGTCATGAACTGTCCCGAATCTCCCCTTCTTCCACAGATGAAAGGGATGAGCTTTCACTGTCTGAGTTCTCTGCAGGTTCACTGCCATCTGGGGATACAGAACACAAAAAACAAACAAGCAATTAGTTTCAGCAATGCTGTTTGCTCATCAAACAGAAGCAGTTTCGTATCTTCTTTTCCTTTTAATCACTCTTTTCTTTAGGACAGCTATTTCATAAAACATAACCAGTTTCATAACATAGGATAAAGCCTGAGATAGGACCTCATTGTTGAAAGAAAGCAAGACAATGTTGAGAATTCCTTTGACCTTTTAAATCTTGGTCTTTCAGTCAAGCAGGAAAGCAGAATATTTATCCTCCACAAAACTCTAGATCTACTGAGAACTTAAATTTTTTGTTTTGGTTTGTTTTAAATGCTATTTTCTGGGATGTCACAGACATATCACAACTGTAATGGATTATAAATAATTTACACTTTTCTAAGCATTTCAGTTAAGATGTGGAACTACAGAGAAACTGGAAATGGAAAATTAAAATGATGTAGCTTTGTGCTTCTTCCACATGTTCCAACATTCCAAAGATAGTGATAAGGTATATAAGTCCACAAGCTAAGGCTGGTGAAGTTCAAGGTGCACAATAACTTGTGCTTTAGGGGACAGCTATTGTGCTCTGCTGAGATCATATAGTGAAACCCTAATCTCCAAAATTGGTCTTCTGCCTCACACCCCATGGATCCTTCTTTAACAAGCACTGACCCTGGTCACCTTGTGCTGATGTCATCAAATGCCACTTGCTTGGTGACACTCAAGCAGCACAAAAATAAATGACAGCAAAGCAGGCCTGTGATTCACACTCTGCTCTCACTGTTATTTTCAGTATTTGATCTATGAATTTAAAGATGTTTTTGAGCATTAAGTATCAGAGGTTTCATTAAGAGAATGTTACCAAAAGGGAGCTGATGAAGTGTAGCTACTCTCTGGTGAAGATAAGTTCTACAGCTGGCAAACATGGATAATATATAGGACACAGTGTGCACCTGTACAGTTTCCAAGGAATTTGTTCAAGAAAATAGAAGCATTTCACCCAGAAACATCAGAGGTCACATTTTGTCTATATTAAATCTAGTGTATAATCAATTAACATTTATATGCCAGATATGTACTGAGAAATGCACAAAGTAAGGCCTATGAAAGCTTCTATAATCCCCTGCTATCTTCAGCCATGACTGACCTTGTATGCTCAAATCAGAGCACCTGTAGTTTCTGCTGTCAAGCAAGTCAAGCACCAAAACATCACATAGAAGAATGTGGCAATCTTCTGACTCACAGCAATGCTCAACAGACAGATTTTACTTCTGTCTGTTACAGTAAAATTTAACAGGAATTATAGATTGTCTTCACTCAAAAAGAGCATATTTGTACAGTGCTGATAGCATTGCCTATAAATTAAGATTGCCCAATCCTCCTCACCATAAAACTGTCTGCTGTTTATTTATAATGTAAAATTTAAACTCTGAGTTTAAGTTTTTCAGTGGCAGTTTCCTTCCTCAATCTTTACTTTCCTTATGTAGTTGAAAGTTTCAGCCAAAATACTTCAGCCATTTTTTAAATATTCATTAAATCCTAGTAGTTTCTCTTTGAAGGTGTCCAGCCCTAGCTATCCCCCAGTCCTTGGGGGTTACTACTTGAATCTCAGGGAGAATGGTGATCTTTTCCCAGCGTGTACGTGTTGCTGTGGCTATGAAAACATGACTGTTCTTTCTGGGGAAGGGGGTAGATCTGAGATTGCTCAGGAAGGAAACAGTATTTTAGCAATTAAATTCCCACAAGACTTTGCTTCTTGTTCTAGCCTGGGTCCCTTGCAAACAGGATCAGCGGGGTTATGGCTGCCTGAGTCCCCATGCTCAGCAGACACCCTGCCACACATCCACTCATCCATGTGGCAGCTGTTTGCCTGGAATGCAAAGGGAGGTCAGCCACCAGGCTCCTAGCAGGACAAGTGTCCCTCTGGGCATGCCAGGAGGCAGAGAGGAAAGGCAGCACTGGTGGCAATAGGATCAGCAGGATGGATGGCTTGGGAGGAGCAAGTCACCGATACAGAAAGCCAAACATGGCAAAGAAACTGGACTGCAACAAAGAAGATGCTGGAGCAGAAAGGTCACTTCTTGGGAGATGAGAAGCGGCTAAAATACTTCTCTGATTACAACAGACTTCTCCCTGGACAGTCTGGAGGTTAACATAAGATTTGCACTCAGCAATTATCTGTGAATAGTTTCTGAAATAGAAGATCTGAAAGTTTGTTAAAGCAAACTGAAAATCGGTTTTTTCCTCCTATATTCCGTAAAGATGACATACAAAAGAAAAGCACAATGATTGTGACACACTAACTAAAATGGTACTTTGTCTTCAGGTAAAGTAACAGCAACAAAAAAGTCTTCCAACTTTTATATTATACACATGCTTTTCCTCAAAGAATCTAAAATTACTGTCACAGGCTTCTAGTCTGAACAGAAAAAATACCAAGAACACAGGATCTCAACCTAACTCAAGGCCGAAGTTGATTATTAATATCTTAACCAAGCAGATGACAATAAGTTATGATAAAAGCTGTGAAAATCATGGTATTCTTGCCATTAGCTCTAACTTTTGCTACGTCATATCCAAGACCTCTTAACAGGGAGCTAATTAATTCATTTTTATGGAATCTATAGAAACAGTTACAACAACAACAAGAAAAATCAATGGTTCTCAAAACCTGAAATGGCTGTTAGTGTTCTCAGAACCCCTGCAGGGATGACTACTCATCAAATGATTCCTGCAGCAGAGGAAGGTTACTGTCCTCAAGATGCACACTTGCACTGCCCTGTGATACAGCTGTTGGCACTTCCCAGCTATTACTGGCTCTCTCTTCCCCTCCTCTTCTGCCCTTTACAGAGTCAGGGAGGTGCTGCTGCAGCATGACCTCAAAATACTGTCACTCAATCAAAACTTACTTGAATCCATACCCTTAAAAAGACAACCTCCTTATTAGCTCAGGAGACAATGACAGCCCTTTACAGATCAATACATGAATCAATCAATTGCAATTCCCTCCTGACCTCTAAATCATAGGGGTACAGCTGCAAAATGAAAACCAAGGCTCCTAGACAAAGAAATAATGGATAAACTCAAAAGCACCAGCTTCATGTAGGCAGTATCTGTATGTGCACTCCCAGGGTGTGTATCACAGGGCCCAGTCACTCAGAGCTGACCCCTACCTTATTCCCTGGCATGCTGTCTCACTCTCAGAAGCCCCTGCAGTGCATAGCACAAGGAATTTTTGCATGTCCTATCTTTGGGTGCAGATTGCTCTCACTTAGGGGATCACTCTGTGTAATCCTGCCAGAACAGCCAAGCTCCATGAAGGTCTAGTACCATTGGTACAATATTCTCAGTCCTGTATTTCATCAGTCAAATTATACATATATAGAGTCATGACAGAGCTGCTGTAGGGAAATAGTAATTGCAAATATATCTCAAAGCTTTTCTGCAAAAATCTGTGAGAATTAGAGACTGGCTGGACACTGAAAATTATGGGATATGATAACTAAGGTGATTAGGTGAGGGGACTAAGAGATGAGAACTGATTCCCTATTTCAACAGCTGAAATATCTTTCAGCAATCTTTTAGCTTCAGAAACAGATGCTGGGACATGAAGCCTTTATACTGGGGAGAAAAATGGAAATTAACTTAAAAACTAAAAGTAAATTCCTGCTAGATCTGGATTCTCTTCCAAATGAACTCCAAGATGAAAGTTTTCCCTCAGCAAAGTAATTTTTAAAAGATTGCACTGTGCTTTTAACCCACCCAGAAAGCGACTTTGCCATTATGATTTGTAATAACTATCTCACAACTCAGAATTATTTGTCCAATGTTAGAAGCTATGCTAGAGATAATGGAGAATGATTCCTTTGCATGATTATCAGATTTACTTAAAACTCATCTTCCCCAGACAGCCTGACTCTTCAGAAATAATCAATTCTGTCAAACTTTGCTACATAAAAAAAAATTAGAACAAGTCTGAATAGTTGTTTCACCTTAGTGCTTAAAAAGACATAAAAACCCCAGTAAAACACCAGTAAACAAACTTTAAAGAACCACATCCAATACAGTTCATGGACGTATGCCATCAGCCAGCAGTTTTAAGACAAGAGCATTCATAACAGCTTTTTCTATAGCAATCTTTTAGCTTCAGAAGGAAACACAAGACACATTGCTCATTCCTGGCAATATCCTTAACTACTATTTATTTAACTAAAATATCCAAGTATAACATAACAGGAAATAAATACATGCTCACCTTGGCCAAGGACCACCATGTCATTCTTCAGTGTTTTCAAGACCACAAATAATGTTGGATACTCAATTATTACTTTGCCTTTCAGATTGTCCAGAAGGCTTCTACTGGCATCCAGTTCATTGTACCTTAAAAATAACAGGAAGTTTACTTTGGATTTTAATTCTAGCAAGGACATAGTGTACATTTGCTGGGGGGCGGGGGGGGGAGTAAAAGGCTTTCTGGCATTTCACATGATTTTCAGGTGATAACCATGTCTAGAAGAACTAGAAGAAGTCTAGAAGAACTACCTTATAATTCAAATTACATATCCAGTCTTGTTCTCCAACTACATAATTTTTTTAAACCCTCCTAATGTGGGCCTGATATTTCTGGGTCTGAGAGATTTTAGCCTGTTAGCAGCTGCTAACTTTTCCCAAGGAAAAAGTTCTCAAGAAAGCTTCTTCTCAAAACAATCTTGGCAAACAACTGTCCTTTCTCAAAACAATCTTTCTCCAGGTGGTGTTTTGCTTTTCTAGTTCTCAAAACATTTTAGCTGTTTCTCTGGTTTAACCAGTGGGATTAGAGAGGTATCGTTCCTATTCACCAATCATGTTAAGTCTGTATCAGAACACTTTATAAAAAGTAGTAAGAATTAGACAATAAAGCCTTTTTTCTATACTCTGCCTTCTGAAATATTTCAAGTCTCTCATCCTTTTTTCATGTCCTACAATGACATCCGAATATCTAAGCATAAAGAACAAAAGGAGAATGAAAGTCAAATTTCCCTAAGGGTTGAAATGTTTTATTATGCCTTAATGAGTATCTTTAGCAAATGAGGTAAGGACATAGGGTTATAAAAATTGATACATTTATTAAAATCTGATTCTAAATTTAAAATAACATTTAATATTTTACTCATGGGCTTTAACACTACAAGTTTAATTTACTTGGTTAGCAGTGTACATTATTTATCACATGTTCTTATGAATTACCAGGGAAGCCCTATGAAGATGAAATAAAAAGCTTATCTGAACAACTACTGGAGCACAAGTATACTGGAGCACTTAGAGCTCTGTTTTTCTAGGAGAGATATCCTTGTTCTGACACAGGAGCACTGCAGCAATAATTTCTAAAAGATGGTACAATACCCACTATGCCAGAGCAAATCTCTGCTCACAGCACCCTCAGCGAGAAGTTCCCTGCAGAAATCCCCACATATGTGTGTGCTCCAGAGGTACAGGAGGGGGATGTGCAGTCCCTCCCCAGGAAAGGGCTCCTCTTCACCCCACAGTGAAACCAGGTACATAACAAATGATACCACAGTAATGAAAAGTAAACTGAGCACCCTCTCCACAATTACTCTCTCAGAGTGTAATGTTCTCTCTCGGCTCTTTAACTAGAAACCTGGACGTGGGATTCTGCAGAAAGGAAGGGGTATTTTGAGGGCTTCTGAAAAAGGGACCTTGTTGCTTTTGCTTGCTGTAACTGAGGGCATCCAAAAGACGCTCTCGTATTATTACGCTGCAATCTGAGTTATGCAGTTCTTTCTGTAAGCAGCATTATTAAGTTATCACTAAGCTATTGTATCAGCTAAGGGCAAATGAAGTTCAAAACCAAAATATACTGTAGGCAGTATGTGGGGTATTTCCCATAGCTGCTCTACCTCCTCTGATCATTAACATATTATACAGCTGTGTTTTCTTTTGCCAAAACCAACACGGGATAGGTGAAGGAAATTATATACTTCATGATTTACAACAATGTGTGATTAAAAGCAGTACACTGGGAGTCAGCACACAAGAAGAATACTGGAGGTAAACCAGGAATGGAGTTCCTGGGATTTAAGGGAAACTTAGTTTAAGCAAAAATTCTCTCATATTCAACTTCAAATCATCATGAAAATATTTGGTTTCATGTTTCTCTCAAGCCGAAGTAATTACAACCTCTTCTTATTGAAACCCTTTAAAAGGGATAACAGTATATTACATGTCTTATTGAATGAATGCATTCATAAATTGTGGATTAACACACATGAACAGAAACATATTTACTGCTTTATTTACAGTACTCTAAATGCGAAGTATGGCAATACCTTTCCTTCGGCAAGGACCTCAACACATTCCTTTCTGGTTAAGCAAGCATTTACCACCAAGAGGCTAAAGTAATTCACATGCCACAATACACTTTCCATTATCTCATATTTTAGACAAAACATCTTTAGCGTCCAGCTTGGCATAGGATAAAACATTTGTACTTAAAACTATTTTATGATAGTAAATTACTGAAGTGTTAGATCACTGAGTCAGAGCTTTATCTTTTTTTTGTTAAAGTAAATTTTATTGGTTGACAGTGACAGAAAAAGCACCTAAATTTTTAGTGGGCCATACACTTCAGAAAGAATAAAACAAGGGAGCTTAATGCTTCTCTTATTTAAACTTGTCTGTTACTGTATATATTATCCAAAAGACCTCAGTATACCATATTTTCTACTTCATACAGAAGTGCAAGTTGAGGTTTTCTGCTAATCCAACTGTCAGGCTCTTCCTTGACTGTGCATGATTAAGAGATCTTTAAAAAAACCTATTATTTATCACATCAATTCCAAAGTCTACCAAAGAACAGCTCCTGATGAATACTGATTTTTCAGGTTATCTCTGAAAGACCAGGTCATGACAAAAATTTCCCAGTTTCATCCCAGAACTAGAACAAAGTCATACATCAGAGGGTCAGAGGGTGAACAATAGAGACCTATGGGCAAAAGAAGACTGCCCTGTAGGGGTTTAATCAGAAGCCTACACACACACACACACACACAACACTAATTTTTACTTATGAAAAGGCTAGACCTGTTTGGAGAAAAATGAAATGAAATGGCATTTTTTTTACAAGTCTTGTAACTTCCTGCAGTGATTATTCACCAGGATGAGTGAGGATGTAGAGTAACACTGGCATAGTAGGCCCTTCCATATATGTGCAGCAAATTGGTCTCACCACGAGCAGAAGACAGAACACGGAGAACATCATAATCAGATATTACCAGATATCTTTTGATCACCACTTTTACCCACCAGTTTTGTATCATTGGGATTGCACAGCCTGCATGTGAAGAACCCATAAGGAGCTGTAACCTTCTTCAAACCCATCCCTCACTGTGTGCTTCAACTGGCAACCCAGTGAAATGAAGAACAACCAGTGTAAGTCCAGCCTTTCACCCGGACTCTTTCGTGATCCAGGATCACCTGCAGGAAGCAACTTAACTGTCAGGCTGTCATCCTAAACGAGCTCCTTCAGCCCTTCATGCCAGGATGGATTTGAGATAAGCCTGGCTCCAAACTAACTGACCATGCCAACAAAACCACTGCCTTAACACCCATCTTCACATCTTTCTTTTAAACCCTCCCTCTGCTTTCTCTTTTCTCCCACTGTCCCATTCATGCAAATTGTCTGCACTATGGCTTCCTGATCCCTGCATTCAGCAGGACTTCCCTTTGCATGTTCCCAATCCATCTTCTTTGCTTCCTGGTATTTACTTTTCACATATTTTCTCTTTCCCTTCCTTATGTTCTCTCAGCTTCCCTGAACAAAACCCACCATCTAATAATACACTTTCCTGATTATTTTCTTGCCCCAAGCAAAGCTTTATGCCGATGTCGCAAAGCAATAAATAGGCCTGGATTTTTTCTTAATTAGAAATGACTCCATTTATAAGGACCACAAAGAGATGATCTTAGCAGACAACCGCTTTTGATTTTAGCTGGAATGAAATAACAATAACTGCTTTTTGAAGAACCAAAATTAAGTAGAATTTGCCTGCTAGTAGGCAGTTTAGAAGCCTACAAAAATTGTGGCAATTGAGAAAATTTAGCAAGATTCAGCAATCCCACATCGGTTCCCATATAAACTGTTATATTTGCTCTATGAACAGTTGTTACCTGTCACAAAATACTGAAATTAATGTGACTCTGCACTTCTGATAGCATCTGTGAGTTTCTGCAAAGGCTAGTTTCACTATCTATAGTTATTCCACCACCTTCCAGGAATTCAACCATTCAGTCTCCTAATCTGTCTCCCACAGGCAGGAATGCCACATTAGGTCACTGCATCACAACAAGTTCCCCTCAAATGGAGCCTGTGGCTATCATCGCAGTGGCGTAACTTGTCTCCATGAATTCAGACAGCAGGAAATTCCCTGCTGATCAGGTTTTCCTGAATGTCATCTACAGGAACTTTTTATTATTTAATAATAATGAAAAAAAATCTGCAATCTGGAATTAAAGATAAATTGTAGCCATGTTATTTCTTTAGTTTGGTCTTTTAGACACTGAAAAGAGAACAAACAAGTTTTAGCCATCTAAATAATTGTAAATATTACCAAAATGTGGATTTGTGTAACGACATTCATGATTTCCCTGTAAGAGTGATCAACTAAACTGTTTGCACATACTTTACACAAAGATGACTTTTCTTCCTAGAACTGAGTGGAAACATCGAGGTATTTACTTGGCATAACTCAGATATAATAAATCATGCTATCTATTTTGGGCCTAGTCCTAAAAATCCACAACCAAGCTTACACTGACATATGGGAAGAAAAAAGGATTTTTTTTCACCAGACCAAAGAGAGTAGCATTTCCTAGGTATCTGCATATGCCTAGAAGGGGGCAAAGACAGGGTACTGCATTTAAAGTCTCTCCCAAGCACTCATTCTGAAGTGCTGCAGTACAGCAAAGATAATAACTAACAGATGGACTTTCATTCCTAAGTGGTGAATAACCTCTTCGTGTGGTTATGATTTGGTGAATATGGAAGTAGGGAAATGCTCTCTTGAATTAGATATGAAAGGAAAATTGTATGGCAGAAAGCAAATACAATGTATTGAAAAAATGCACAGTATTTAACTTCGTCACTAGAATTCTGACATTCTAAAAAACATAAACCAGTGAATTTAATTAGTCCAGATACATGAAAAAACTAGAATACTCAATGAGCAAAGCCGCAGAGATTTTAGAAACAAACAAACAAACCACCCCAAGACTTGCCATAACGCTTCCTGTATAACTAACTCTTATCAACAGCAAAACAATATGAAGGAATACTCTGCCTGAACACTCTTAAGAGAACAGTTCAAATTGATATTTTAATATGAAAAAAAAATATATAGTACAGTTTACGGAAGTATTTAAAACCTGCTCGCTCCTCCTTCCGCTATTGGATATATTTCTTCTCCTGGTCTAGGACCTCCGTAATTTGCCTCAACAGATGTTCATTAACTTCTCCTCCATACTACTGATACCTGCATAATTTAATCAATTCCAGTACAGACCAGATGCTTGGCTAAACCCTTTTCAAGTCAGATCCCCATCTTAAGTAACACTTCTATTAAAAACGCGCTTTTTCTGGGGAAAAAAAAAAAAAAAAAAAACAGAAAGAAAATTACAGCAAGAAACCTTCTCTTATCAATCATTTGGTCCACAAGTCCTGCTAGGAACCAACTAAAAAGTACAGGAAGAAAAGTTGCCAGCATAGCAGGAAAGCATCTTGGACATCATCACCATCTTCCTAACTACACCTACATTCACAGAGTACATAAAGGCAAATTAATGAGAAAACTATGAAGCTGTTCCTTTTCCTTGTCATATTTCAGTCATAGTTCATCCTCAAACAATGACCATATTGAGACAAGCTGTAACAATCCAAGGTCTCCTCTCTTTCATGGGCTGTAAGAGGCTCTGCCACTAGAGAAGACTAAGAACTGTTGAAAAGTCAAGTGTAAAATCAGGAAAAATAAAACTGAACTCACAACCCCCCTCTTA